>CAUYTI010129081.1:0-26218 GCA_963575145.1 Galago senegalensis
CCTGTGGTCCCAGCTACTTGGGAGGCGGAGGCAAGAGACTCGCTTGAGCCCAGGAATTGGAGGTTGCTGTGAGCTGTAATGCCATGGCACTCTACCCAGGGGGACAGCTTGAGGCTCTGTCTCAAAAAAAAAAAAAAAAAAATCTCTATTTCCATAAGGTAGAAACATGTTGAGTTCAAACCTACCTGTAGATGATATGAATGCCCTCCCAAATTCAAGTTCTCTCTTATACAAGGTTAGCTAACCATGTAGACTCAGTTAAAATACAGAAGGTCTAATGCTTCCTAAATCAAATTTCAACTCAAATAAAGGAACTTCCGTATTGTTTTCCATAATGACATTTCCCCCAATACTGTATAAATTTTCCTTTTCTCCTCCTCCTGCCCAGCATATGTCATTTTTTATCTTTTTAATAATAGCAATTCTAACAGGGGCGAGTGATGTATCACTGTGGTTTTGACTAGTGACTGTTGAGCATTTCTAATATGCCTATTAGCCAAGTGTATGTTTTCTTTTGAGAAATATCTATTTAGATGTTCTGCCCATTTTTAACGTAATTGTTTTGTTTTGTTTTGTTTTTTGCTGTTCAAATATTTGACTTCCTTGTATATTCTGGATATTAGTCCATTGTTGGATACTTTACAAATATTTTCTCTCATTCACTCTGTTATTTGTTTCCTTTGATGTGAAGAAACCTTTGTTTTTCTATTTTGTTTTTGTTGCCTGTGCTTTTGAGATCTTACTAAAAGCATCTTTGCTCAGATTAATGTCCTGGAGTGTTGCCCCAAGGTTTCTTCTTGTAGTTTCAGAGTTTAAGGTCTGAAGTTTTAAATCTTTACTCCATTTTAGGTTAATTTTTGGCATACAGTGAGCGATAGCGGTTCAGTTTTATTATTCTGCACATATATATCCAGTTTTTCAATCATCATTTATTAAAGAGATTGTCTTTCCCCAATTAATGTTCTTGACAATTAGTAAAAAATGTGCTAGATGAAATATGTCTGGGTTCTCTATTCTGTTCCATTGGTCTATGTATCTATGTTTATGCTAATACCATACTGTTTGGGTTATTAAAGCCTTGTAACATGTTTTAAATTTATGTAGTGAATTCAGCTTTGTTCTTTTGCTCCAGATTGTTATTATTAGTGATTATTATTATTATATGCTACTATTCTGGCTTTTTTTTCCTGTATAATTTCAGAATTGTTTTTCTATTTCTGTGAAAAAAAAGTTAGAATTTTGAGAGAGATTGTACTGATTCTGTAAATTGCTTTGGGAATATGATCAATTTAACAATATTGATTTTTCCAACTCACAAGCATGGAATGTCTTTGCATCTATTTGTGTCCTTCCCAATTTCTTTCAGCAGGGTTTTGTAGTTTTCCATGGATACTTCTTATAGTTACTTGGTTAGACTTATTCCTAGGTGTATTTTGTAGTTATTATAAATATAATTTCCCTCTTGATTTCTTTTTCAGTTAGTTCATTACTAATGTGTAGAAATGCTACTGATATTTGTATTTTTATTTTGTATAGTGAAACTTTACTGAATTTTTATCAGTTCTAAAAGTTTTTGGTGGAATGTTTAGGTTTTTCTGTATATAAGATTACATCATTAACTAATAGGGACAATCTGACTTTCTCTTTTCTGATTTGGATGACTTTTCTCTCTTGCCTGGTTGCTCTGGTTATAGCTTCCAGTACTATCCTGAATAAGTGTGGTAGCACTCTACCTAGGGTGACATAAGGATACTTTGTCTCAAAAAAAAAAAAAGTGGTGAATGTAGACATCTTTGTCTTACTTCAAGAAAAGGGTTTAGGCTTTCCTCATTCATTAGGATTTTAGGTGTGGGTTTGTAATATATGACCTTTATCATTTTGTGATATGTTTCTACTGTGCCTATTTTGTGAAAGTTTTTATTATAAAGTGATGTTGAACTTTATCAAATGCTTTTTCTGCATCTATTTAGAGGATCATATAGTTTTTGTCCTTTATTCTATTGCTGTGAAGTATCACATTTATTAGCTTGTGTATTTGGGTGGTTTTTTTTAGGGATATAATTTCAAAGTTTATTTTGTTACTTTTGAAATAGATTGAAGAATGATTTTAGAATTTCTTAAAATTGCTTATATCATGATTCAAATGTGTTGTTTTTTCTAGTGATGATTCTAGGGTTAAAGTAATGACCATTTAGGAGTTTAGATGATGGTTCTAAAATGACAATGTGTAGACTAAGTTCATAAACATCCCCTTACCAAGTAGGGATCAGGTGGAATTATGACTGAACAGAAAATTTTTAACATGGGTGATACTGACATAAAGGCAGGTTGTGAATTTATGTTTCTTTTCTACCTAACTTTGTCTCTTTATGTGAATATCATAAGTACTTAGCACTACACTGGCCATTTCTGCATTGCAAACTGATGTCTTTGAATCATCCTTGCATTCCTGAATAAATCTCACTTGATCATAGTGTATTATCTTTTGGATTTGTTGGTGGATTTGGTTTGGTAGTATTTTGTTGAGGATTTTTGCCTCTATGTTCTTCAGGGATATTGGCCTATAGTTTTCTTTTTTGTTATTGTGTACTTATCTGATTTTGATAGCAGGATAATGCTGACCTCAGAGAATTAATTTGAAAGAGTTCCTTTCTATTCAATTTTTTAATACTTTGAGAAGAATTGTTGTTAGTTTTTCTGTATAAGTTTGGTAGAATTCATTAGCGCAGCCATCCTGTCCTGGGATTTTCTTTATTGGGTGACATTTTATTACTGATTTTATCTTGTTACTTATTATTGTCTCATGCAGTTTTTTTATTTCTTCCAAGTTCAGTCTTGGTAGTTTGTATGTGTACACCAATGTATTTTTTTAGGGTTTTCGATTTGCTAGCATATGGTTGTTCATAGTAGGCTCTAACGACCCTTGTATTTTTGTGGTAATGTTCTTTTTCTCATCTGATTTTATTTACTTGGATCATCTCTTTTTTTTTTCCTCAGTCTAGCTAGTGGTTTATCAATTTTGTTCATTATCTTTTATAAAAACCTTTATCATTCTATTCATCCTACATAGTTTTAGGCTCTACTTTTTAATTTTTTTTAATAGACAGAGTCTCATTTTGTCTACCTCAGTAGAGTGCTATAACATCACAGCTCACAGCAACCTCCAGCTCTTGGGACTACAGACGCCTGCCACAATGCCTGGCTATATTTTTTGTTGTTGTTACAGTTTAGCTGGGGTCGGGTTCAAACCCACCACCCGCCGTATTTAGGGCCGGCACCCTACTCACTGAGCCACAGGCGCCATCCTAGTTTTAGGCTATATTTCATTTTATTCTGCTCTTCTCTTTATTATAACTTTCCTTCTACTATTCTGAGTTTAATTTGTCCTTGCTTTCTAGATTCATGAGGGTACTCATTACCTTGGTTATCTGAAATTTTTCCATCTTTTTCACATAGGCATTTGTTGCTTTAAATCTTTTTCTTAGCACTGCTTTCACTGTATCACATATGTTTTGCAATTTGTGATTCCATTTTTATTTGTTTTAAGAATTTATTTTTATTTTCTTCTTAATTTTTTCATTGACTCAATGATTGTTCAGGATGACTGTGTTTAATTTCTACATATTCTACATATTTTTGCAATATCCATAGTTTCTCTGTTTATTGATTTCTTGTTTTTTTTCCATTGTGATCTAAGAAGATATTTGATAAAATCTTAATTTTTTTCTTAATTTCTTGAGACTTATTTTGTGGTCTAACATATGGAGTCTATCCTGGAGAATGTTCCATGTACTGATAAGAAGAATATATATTCTGCAGCTATTGGATAATGTGCTTTATAAATTTCTGTTAGGTCCATTTGGTCTAAAGTATAGTTTAAATGCCATGTTTCTTTGCTGATTTTCTGTCTAGATGAGCTACTCAATGTTGAGAATGTGATGCAGAAGTGCCCAAATATTACTGAGTCTATCTCTTCCTGTAAATCTAATAATATTTGTTTTACATATTACAGTGCTCCTGTATTGGGTGTATTTATATTTAGAGTCATACTATTCTCTTGATGAATTAATTACTTTACCACTATATTAGGACTTTTGTGTCACTTTTCAAATTTTTGACTTAAAGTCTGTTTTATCTGATACCACCTACTCTTGTTCATATTTTCTTTTCATTGGCATGGATTATCTTTCTCTGCCTATTCACTTTCATTCTACACACATCTTGACAAGCAAACTGGATTTCTTATGGGCAGTACAGAATCGGGTTGTGTTTTTTTATCCATTCAGCTAGTCTGTATCTTTCAAGTAAGAAATTTACTCCATCTGCATTCAAAATTATTGCTGAATTCAAGATTATTTCATATATCATCCCATTCTCCCCTGACCTTTAAGGTTTCTGATGAGAAACCCACTATTAATCTAAGGAAGATTACCTTATATATAAAATACACTTTTCTCTAATATTTGAAAAAAATCTCTCATTTTCTTTGACTTCTGACAGTTTAATTATAATATAACTTGGAAAAGTTGTTTTTTGGAGTTAAGTCTATTTGGTGATTTTTGAAGTTCTTTTATCCAAATGTAAATATCTCTTACAAGACTTCAAAATTTTTTTCAGTTATTATTTCATTAACTAGATATGCTATGTTTGACCTATATTCCCTTCTTCTCTAACTCTCTAACTTTGAGTATTTGGTCATTGTATGGTGTCTCAGATGTCACACAGGCTTTCTTCTTCTTTTATTTATTTATTTTAGAATTTTTCTAACTTGGCTATTTCAAAAGACCTGTTTTTAAGTTTAGAAGTCCTTTCTTTGATTTGCATTTCTGTGATGATTAAAGATGACGAATTTTTTTTTCATGTGTTTATTGGCCCTTTGTCATCTTCAGAAGTTTCTGTTCAAGTCTCTTGCCCACAAAGAAATGGGGTTGTTGGCACTTTTCTTACTGATTAATTTGAGTTCTCTGTAGATTCTAGTTATCAGACCTTTGTCAGATTCATAACATGTAAAAATCTTCTCCTATTCTGAAGGCTGTCTGTTTATTTTGATTGTAATACCCTTACCTACTCAGAAACTTTTAGTTTGTTCAAATCTCAGTTATTTATTTTTGGTGCTGCTGCATTTCCCGGGGGGGTCTTCTTCATAAAATATGTTGCCAGGCCAATATTTTGAGAAATTGTCCCCATACTCTCTTCTAGAATTTTTATTGTTTCATGTCTTAAATTTAAATCTTTTAGCTGAGAATCAACTTTTGTCAATTGTGGGAAGTGTGGGTTCAGTTTCAGTCTTCTACAAGTGGCTAAGCATTTCTCCTAGCACCATTTGTTAAATAGGGATTCTTTTCCCCAGTGAGATATCACCCAACTCCAGTAAGATTAGCCCACATCACAAAGTCCCAAAACTTCAGATTCTGGGGTGGATGTTGAGAGAAGGGACCACTCCTACACTACTGGTGGGATTGCAAACTAATACAACCTTTATGGAAAGAATTATGGAGAATCCTCAAAGAACTAAAAGTTGATTTTCCATTTGATTCTGCAATCCCATTATTAAGTATCTACCCATAGGAACAAAAATCATTTTACCACAAAGACATTTACTACAGAATGTTACTGTAGCTCCATTCATAATTGCCAAGTCATGAAAGCAACCCAATTACCTATCAACTCATGAATTGATTAACAAATGTGGTATATGTATACTGTGGAATACTATTCAGCAATAAAAAAAATGAAATGGAGACTTTTCACCTGGATGGAGTTGGAATACATTCTTCTTAGTAAAGTATCTCAAGAATGAGGGAGGAGTATCCAATGTACTCAATACTATTATAAAACCAATATACAAACACACACTCATATGAATAATAAAGCATAAATATAGTCTAGCAAGGGGCACTAGTTGTAGAGGTAATACTAGGCTGTGCATGCTGGTTCTTAGGCCCCCATTGTATGTAGAGTGATTGGGAATAGTGGGACTGGGCGGATCAGTCTCCAAGTCTCCAGATTTCTAACTCAAGGGCTTACAGTGGCAGTGATAAGTTGGAAGGGCAGGTGGGTCCTCAGACCTAATGTGGTATTTGTGACATCAGTAATAGGTGCAAGTGCCAAGCTAACCCTTAGGCTCCAAGTGGCATGTTCAGGCAGAGTGGTGGTGGTGACAGACTGGGCAGACCAGTTCTCAGGCCCTCAGGTGGCACATGCTGGTAAGTTCCAGCAGTGATAGCAGCAGCAAGCTGACTGGACCCATAGTCAGGCACCTAGAGGGTACGTGTGGGCACCAGCAGTGATGGCCAGGACAGACCTCTCCTCTGATTCCCCTGATGGTGCACATAGTTCCAGTGGCAGTAGGCAGGAAATTCTGATCCTCAGGCCCCACATGATGCACTTAGGCTATAGGGGTAGGGGTGGAACTGAGCAGGATGAACCTGTTCTCAGGTCTCTCAATGTTATACCTAACTGTATGCTGCAGGTGGTAGGCTCACTTATTCCTTAGGCCCCTTGATGGTGTATTTTGGTATGTGGTTGTGAAAAGAATGGGTCTGTACCCAGACCCTCAAATGGCAGACTGGGATGCCAGTAGTAGTGGCATTAGGTAGATTGGGCCTATATTCAGGCATTTGGAAGGTGTTTAATTAGAGCAACCCTAAGGCCCCCTGAAGGTGCATGCAGGTACACAGTGGACCTGCTGTCAGGAGTAGGCACTGTTGCTGCCAATGGCAGTGGGCAGATCTCAGGCTATAGGGTATGCGTTGTTCAGCTATCTTTGTCCTAGAGGCAGCCTCCCTAACGCACTGTATTACCTGCTCCCTGGGATGTTGGACATTATGTGAGCTATAGTTCTGGGGACCTAATCACACTGCTAGGTTCAACTGGCTGTAGCCCTCTGATGTAGAGAGATATCAGCAGGGCTTCAGGGATGTGACGTTACCGGAGTTGTTGGGTCTCAGGGCAGGAATATAGTCTGGTGGAGTCTGGGTTCTCAAGTTGGCACTATGCTACAGCCATTTGTGTCTTAAGGAGTGTATGGATCACAGCATGAATTTTTCTTTGGAACAATGTCTACATGGACTCCAAGCATCTCTCCATGTGAGTCTCAGGGCCTGTGAGAGGTGTAGGTCTCTCATAGCGGTAAAGTTTGCAGTGGGCATGTAGAAAGCTGGGGAGCTTTTCCTTGTTCCAAGATGGTCCTGGTCTGGCTGGCAGCTTTGCTTCCCTTTCTTCCCATGCTTCAGATGTTCCCCGTCACTTTCCTGTTGAATTCATTGTTCCCTCTTGGTCACTGTTAAATATGTGATCATCCATTAGTGTTTTGGTCCTTCTTTGCAGAGGAGACAAGTGCTAGGTGCCTCTGGTCAGCCATTTTAAAGCTCCCTCCACCGACCCAGGTCAATGAACCTAAGCTAGGTAGAGGGGAAAGTATATCTTCTCCCTTAAATGTATTCATTACATCTTTCTGTTATTTGTTCAAACAATGATGCTCAACATAGGATTCAATTGAAAAGGAAAACAATTAAAGCATTTGGTTAATGGGCTTGGAAACTTCAGCTGAGTAAAAGAACTTAGTTTCCCACCATGATGAAAGATTCATAAAACAGTTCTAACTTTCATAGAAAGGGAGGAAAAATTTAAAGGATATGCAGAATATGAGATATCATAAATAATAATAACGAGTTGCTATTTGCTGAGTGCCTACTCTGTGCCAAGAGACTTACATGAATTATTTATTTAATATTAATAATAATGTTATGAGTCTGTGTTTTATAATCTTGATTTTGCAGTTAATAAAAGTGAGGTTCAGAAACACTGTTTGTATTTTCCAAGGCTACTCAATAAATGACAGAATGAAGATTTGATTATTTCTCTGGCATATTCAAAATTCTTGCTTGTAATTATTTATAAAACACGAGCTCTGGAAAGAAGCACAAAAATGGAAAAAGAAGGATTATGAAATGAAAGGTAATGATCCCTTCTATTTTTTTCTTACTTTAAGTAGATTATTTAGGTGACCTGTTTTTTGGTACACTTGGTACAAAGATGCTGAAGAATATAAAGAAATAACTAGACTCTAGTTGTGTCAATATGATGGAGCATAAATATTTACATTGAATCACCCTTTTTCCTGAATATGTAAAACTATCGTTTTTAGAGCTGAATAAAAACTCTACCTTTTTTCCCTTGCCACTCTGCTTATATATAGATTCACCAAATATCACTGTGTAGGATACTTATTTAGGGATGTATATATTTGTAGTCAAACACACAAACATACAATATTCAGGTGTTCCAGAGCCTAAAATTGCAGCTGAGTTAGACACAATAAAATAAAAAATACAATATGTATGCCCAAAACTTTAAGAGTAGAGAATATATAAAGATTTCAGTTACTTGTTAAAAAATAAAAGGAGTCCTACTATTTTGTAGAATAAAGAACCTCTTAAAGTTTTTTTCTAAACCTTCTTTATTTTCCAAATAAACAACTTCTGTCTGTTTGCTTTCAAATTTTAAATATTGCCAAGTCACATCAACTGGGAGAAGATTTAGATCCAATCACGTTTACATGATCTTAGCATAAATAATTAACAAAACAGAAGATAAGCTAACAAAACACAAACGCTAGATACCGTGTGACAACACTATGGGATAAATTGATATTTAAAAACAATACAGTTTGAAGGTTTCTAAAATACATGCAAACACATTAAGCTAAGTAAACTTAGAACACTATTAAAAATTTGACGAAATCTACTCCCTGAAGAGTAGAGATTTTATAACAATTGCTTCATCATATATGTGTTTATAACTTACTAATACTTCTGAAATTTAACAAAGGAATAACATTTATCATTCAATAGTTCTAAAAAGTCATGAAGCAAAGGAGAGAAAAATTATCCAAAGTAAATATTTGACAATTATGTATTTGTTGGAGGTTCACAAAATTATAGGATTTATTTATGAATTTAAACTTATATCAGACTTTCACTATTAGATTGTCTCTCTTGGTTTTGAGGGGAAAATATAGCTTTGTTTAAACCAGCTAAATACATATATACTGTATGAGAGGTTCAGGACAACTTAAACATTAGAAATGACAAAATTATATAATTAAGATTTATGAATTATACACATTTTTAAGTTTTCTAAATGTTTTCTAAAATGTCTATGACACTATTAATGATTTTACAATATTTTATACATTCTCAACTAACTTAGGTTCTCACTGTTTTAGAATCATTTTCTCTTCCAAATCCATTCACTTGATGTGCTGGTCCACTTACATCAATATGCAATTCTTTTTCCATTCCCTATCAACGAACATGAGTCAGGCAGTGTGGATTTGCATACCTAAATGCATTACTTATATCCTTGCTTACATGGGCATTGTGTGTGTGGACAACTTAACTGAATTTCCGTGTAGACAAATGGAGCTAATATCATATCAGTGCAAACTTGGATGTCAGACACATAGCTCAGCCAGCCCTCTTTTACTGCTGACTTTCACTCATTGCATCTGAACAACTTCATCACCCCCCTGCCAGAATAGGCAAATCTATTAAAGAACATTTTAGTATTTAACTCATTTTAACAGTCCTTTCCCAATAGATCTGGTATCATTTTAGGTGGTAAAAAACAAAATGTTTGGTTGTACAAAACATTTAATAGAGCATTAGCTAGCATTTAAATCCCGTCATGAGAAATTTATTTCTTTCAGTATTACTTTTGAAGTCAAAAGAAAATTATTAGTTTATGGTTATTATGTCTTTAATTTTATCTGACATTAGTTAGTAACTTCTTAGCAAGAGAACGCCTCTGACAAGGGCTCTGGAAGGCAAATATATCTAGTAAAAACTGAATTTTGTTATTGGTTGTTTTAGAATTTCTTTCTATTTCTTATAATTAAAATTTCATTTTAAAACAAGTATTTGAATTAATGAGTCAATTTCTAAAATATTGGGTGAATAATGATACAAGAAGGATGAATCTATGGTAAAAATTGTAAAAGTTCAAGAAATATTAACATTTGGGGAGCACATGCCTAGAACATCGACAGTTAGCTTTTGTTGAGAAATTCTTCTGCCAACTGCTAAAACATTTTTTATTTTATTTTACCCAGTTACACTTACATGATATGATTTAGAATTAAAAGGCCAGGAGCGGTGACTCACACCTTTCATCCCAGCATGCTGGGGGGCCACCTCTGCAGATCAGATCACCAGAGCTCACAAGTTCCAGGCGGAGCAAGACCCTGCCTCTAAAAATAGCCGGACATTGTGGTGGGCACCCAGCTACTTGGGAAGCTAAGGAAAAAGAATTGCTTGAGCCCAGGAGTCTGAGGTTACTGTGAGCTCTGACACTATGGCACTCTACCCGGGGGCAACAAAGTGAGATCACTCTGTCTCAAAAAAAAAAAAAGTAGAATTACGATTTGCTTTAGGATTTTTTATTTTTAATTATTAATTTATTTATTTTTTTTATTTTTGAGACAGAGTCTCATTTGGTCACCCTCAGACTCAAGCAATACCCTTGCTTGAGCCTCCTGAGTAACTGGGACCACAGGTGTCGGCCATAACGCCTGGATGTTTTTAGAGATGAGGTTTTGCTCTGGCTCAGGCTGGTCTCAAACCTGTGAGCTCAGACAATCCACCTGCCTTGGCCTCGCAGAGTGGTAGGATTACAGGCGTGAGCCACCACACCTGGCCTTTGCTTTGGGATTTTTAAATGCCAAGTACTTGAGAAAACACAATGGAGTATGTGACACTCTTGATTTAATGAAAGCAAGTGTGCTATTTCACTGAGAGTGGTGAAACGTCAACTTTTGCTAATTGTATAAACCCTTCATTGCATGATTCTATAATGAAACAGCATTGTATGATAGAAAGTATTTTCAACAACTCATTGACATAAACACTCATCATTTCATATAGATTTTTTCAATGTCAGTTCAATAAAAATGGAAAGCATGTTATAAACACCACCATCTCAAGCTAAAATTTGAGGGGGATAAGCTAAAGAAATTAAAAAATATAACTGTTTCAACCTATACCTTAACACATGATATAGCAGACAAAACCTAGAAATGAATTATTAATGAATAATTAAACTGAAATATCAATGGATTTAATGAGATCTTTCCTCTGAAGTTGGAATTTAAAAATGACTCTGTTTGTCCACTGCAGATACACTGTCGTGCAAGTGAGGGAACGTACAGATCCAGAGACAGTGAAAGTGAGATGCCCTGAAATTAGAGACAAAGTTGTTTTATTAACTAAACAAGGATCACGGCTGCAAGACATGTACTAAGTTTCAATGTTCTGCAAAGAAGATAAAACATTTTAAAAAGTAGGAATATTACTTGTTCTAGACCTCAAATGACTGGGCCATAGATCAGGAGAGAGATGATTTGGGCCTAGAAAACTATAAGCACTGCTAATAACTATAAACACAGGGCTTTTAAAATAAAAAAGAAAGGAGAAAGAATACACCTTCTATGTGGGATCCTTTGTTGTGCGGGTTTAAGGAAGCATGGTCCTGTGATAGGTCTACCAAAGGGAGGCAGATGCAAAGTAGGCACTCAGTAATGATTTGATTTTCTAAATAGAATAATTTAATCTTGTGCATTGGAAAATCGGCAAAATGATTATTTATGTCTTTATATAGATGGTGTTAAATTGAGATCAAGGATATAAAAGATGAAATTTTGTTTCATAAGTAGACAATTTTATTCCTCAATATACTTAGTTCGGTCAAGGTAACTAACTGAGGATACGTTCACGTACATTAGATCAATTCAATTATAGATTTCTGCAAACTCAAGATTCACAGCACAGTTCAGTACAGTCTGCAAACTCATCTACTAGTTTGTCCACTGTGTATGGTCATTTATCCTTGCAAGTATTAGATGGTAGCGGGGGATGGGGGAGGGACTTATTAAACTATGTGGACCCTGCTATGAAGAATCAAAGAGTAGAGCTCCAATGTGCGTTCCCACGGCCTTAAGCTGCTGAATCTCTTTTCTTGGCACCAGTAATTCTCAGGGGTGGTACATTGGCTCATGCTCTTACATAGGATGAATGGTAATGTGGCAATATTATTTTCTTATTATGGTTGACAATTTTTGCCCTCCCAATTGGACTTAATGTTTGCCTGACCTTCATTCTTGAAGCTATTCATTAATGTGTTTCTCTGAAAATCAGAAACTTGTAAATACTTTTCATGATTCATTAAGCCATGGAATCCTTGGTGAGTTCAAGGGCTCCTCTTGTTTCTAAGTGCCTTATGCCACCAGCAATCTACTCTAATATTTGCACTCATGAGAGACCTGAAGTAGCAGTTAAAACAAAGAAAGATTAGATTTTGTTTGCAAATTGCACTAGAAAATGATCTGTGAATGTTGACTGTAGCTAATATAAATAATTAAATTGATATGAATTGATATGATTTTTCTTGAAAATATCTAGATTAAGTTGTCTGTGCCAGAATTAATAGGAGTTTCAAATTATAAAAGTAGGTTCAATTGCAAATGTAATTCTACTTTTAAAGTTCCTATATAAAAATGTATTGATTTTATAGTGGTAACATCTGTGTTAAAACCTCAACATTGATTTTTGGCATAAGTTGAGAGGCCACTGAAGTGAAATTTTACCTAGAAATTACATATTATTGTTTCCACTTCTAATTGTACTCAAACTTTCTAACAAGAAAATGCCTCAGACAAGGGCTCTAGAAGACAAATAATAACTTGATGGAAGTATTTCAGAATGCATGTGAAAACCCCACACTGTACCCCAGAAGAGTATCAATGTACATAGTTAACATTCAATTAAAAAAAAAAAAGTTAAACTCATAAAAAAAAAAACTGAATACTGTTATTGCTTGTTTTTTAAATTTCTTTCCATTTCTTGTCATTTAAATTTTATTTTAAAATAAAAGCACTTCATGAATACTGAAATTTATTGTATTTTCCCTCTAACCCCAAATCAATTATTATCAGTAAGAGGAAGCTAGTCTCTTGTCAGATTCGCCATCCTACATATTATAGTTGTTTCCTTGACTCCAACTGGCTGCTTCCCCATCCTCAGCTCTTTTCATATATATGGACAATGAAAACATAAATTTTTACTAGACTGTATTAATATTAAACTTCCCTCCAAGTAACATCTAAATTCTTGGTTTTTCCCCCTCATCAACTGAGTCTTCACTATTATTCATCCCTGCTCCCTGGCAAATAATGATCCTGAATCTTCAGGTTGTAATGAGTAATGATGGAAGGAATAGTTTGAAAAAAGTAGCAGAAACTATACCACTATAAAATAATAACTTATGTCTATCATGCTACCACAAGTTGACACAATGATTATTTCAATGTTGAGGTGAGGAAGTATTTGTGTTGAGGAAAGGCCTAGCTAATTCCTTCATTATTAAGATGGAGTTGTTTCCAGTAATATCAAATACAGGGATATTATCTATAACATAGAAACTTCTGCTGCTGACAGTACAAACTTAGGTGGTATCCTGAGACATGAATCCTGTATGATCCTTTGCCATTAATCATTTGTGGTTTAGCACAGAAAAAATTCAACGTATCCAGAGACATCAAATTGAGCAGGCCATTGTCTATCTATTCCTCTAAACTCCGAAAGGTAATGTCAGTGAAAATTTGCAGGCCAAGGGAGAACTATGAACATAATTTCATTCTTGCTTCATTTCCCACTGCCTGATAAATAAGCATCGTTTTGTGAATAAGACTGAGTTTCAAATTTGATTGCCAAATATGTCAAAAGAATGCTAAACCTTATATGCTATAAGCTGCTTGAGCTAAATTGCTTAACTTAAGGCTCAAAAGTAATCTATGGTAATAGACCACAGTGAAAGCCTTGAACCTGATCAAAAGCATAGCAACCAGCCTGAACAATATAGTGAGGTCCTTTCTCTACCAAAAATAAAATAAAATAAACCAGCCACAGATAGTGCACACCTTTATGGTCCCAGCCACTCAGGAAGCTGAGACAGGAAGACGGCTTGAGCTCAGAAATATGAGACTGCAGTGAGCTATGATTATGCCACTGCACTTCAGCCCAGAACAGAGTGAGACACTGTCTCAAAATTTTTTTTTTTCAGCACCACAAACCCTGTCTTTGCACTGAGGTAACCTGTCTTTGCATCCCTGAAACAAGCAATAGAACCCAAAGTAAACTACAATAAAGCCAGTAAGATTTTATGCTTTTCTCCCCAAATTAGGTTCTCTTTCATACCTTTTGAAATCATATCCTACATCCTAACAGACCAAAGATGTTTCAGATTTTTTTCAAGTTATGAAAGTTATAAAGTTGTTTTGCATTGAGAAATAAGTAAGAGAAATTGCAGTAAGAGAAGAGATATGGAATATAAAACATAGTATTAAGTCATCACAGTGAAAATAGCCAATCATCTCAACAATGTATTTGTAACCTGACTTGTTTTTTTACTACAACCTTTAATACCTTAAGTTTCAATAGGCTCCATAATGGGAATAAACTTAGTTAAGGGAAAACTATAAAATATAGAATATGGCCCCATGTCTAGTAAATTACTATTTCAAATATTCAACCCTATATCAATAAATTCATATGTTCCAGTCATGTTAAGTACCCTACATAAATTAACTCACTTAATCAAAAACAAATCTGTGAAAACATTATTTAAATCTATACTTTATAGGTAGAGAAATCTGTAGTAGAAATTAAAATATCCAAAATCACCAAGTTAATCTGTACCAGAGAAAGGATTTTATGACCATGCATTGACATTTATAAAGGTATAGACTAAGCGGCTTCAGCATAAATTAAATTAATTTCTCCAAATAACAATTATATGGAGAGATTGACTGACAGCTTTTGTGTATATGACAAAGTATTTGTAGTAAAATAACATGTTATATCTTAGTGTATCTCTTCATGTATAGGTGGTAAGGATGTGTGCATAGATTCTTTAGCTCAAAAATTTCACTTTTAAAACTCAAATAAAAATATTTAGAGGTAAGGCACAGTGGGGCATACCTATAAATCTAGAACTTTAGGAGGTCAAGGTGGGAGGATCACTCGAGCCCAGGAGTTGAAAAGCACCCTGAGCAGCATAACACAACCCTTTCTGTGAAAAATCTGAAAAATAACTGGGCATGGTGGTGCATGCCTGTAAGGACACATACTCAGGAAGATCGCTTGAGACCAGGAATTTGAGGTTGCAGTGAACTTCGACTGTCGCCTACTGGAATGAGAGACCTCTCGTGACCCTGCAGCAAGGTGGGAAATGAAGAAATACAAAGCAATGAAAGACAGGAAGAGGGACACAAAGAATGACAGGAGCAGAGAGCTAGGCTGGTGTCCGGAGGGCTGATGCCACTGAAGACTGCAGCCAGCCCCTGAACTGTGGAAATGCTTTTATTTGTACAATATCTTAACAAGATTGCATAAGTTTTAGCACATGGAATAGAGATCAGCCTTAAAGAGGGAAAACTGTGCTTGCTGATAACAAGGACATAGGCACGGGCTGTGTGACGTTTGGCAGGTGAAACAATGTTGTTAAGGGAGAAGTGGTTGGAGAAGTGGTTGACGTCACTCCTTGAGCATTTCCCAGGCTGTGGGGGCCCTGCCGGCCACAGCACGCTCCCCACATATGATGATGTCACTGCACTGTGCCCCAGGTGATAAAGTGATATGATAGCTTTTCATGCAGGTGTGTGAAAATATCAATCATTGTGCAATTATAAGAAAGACAAATGAGAAACTAAATAATAAATCTCACCAAAGACTATTAAGGAAATTATATTATATCTGTATGTAGCCTTTGGGAAAGAAATTTTGGAAGGATTTTTAATAGCATTGGCAATAGTTTGCTATGCAAAATTACATGAAATATACTGGATGCACATATTTATAATCAATATATTCATTCATTTGATTATTTTAATAATCATCATTTATCAGGCACTATTCTGGTAGAAGATGAAAATATAGTGGTGAAAAGACAAACGAAATTCCTATCCCTATGGGATCATCTACCTATCAACCTACCTACCTACTTACCTACTTATCTATTGATAAGTAAGTCAGCTCTTACTGTATAACAAAGAACCCCAAACTCAGTGCCATAAAGCTACTATGTGCCATCAGAGTCTTACTTTTAAATCCAGGAGTCATGTAGAGAAATCTGTAGTAGAAGTAAATTAATTAAAATGTCAAAAGTCACTAAGTTCCCTTCCCTCGTTGCCCGGAAGGGTCCCCAGGGAAATGTTCTGGATTCCCATTGTAACTTAAAGGGAAACTTTCACAGTGTCTGGAGCCCTTGATGGCCTGAAGATGAAGGAAGAATATGTCCTTAAATTTCTTGCAGCAGGAACCCACTTAGGTAGCACCAACCTTAACTTCCAAATGGATCAGTACATCTACCAAAGGAGAGGTGATGACATCTACATTGTAAATCTGCAGAGGAGGACCTGGGAGAAGCTTCTGTTGACAGCTTATGCCATTGTTGTCATTGAAACCCTATTGATGAGAGTGTCATATCCTCCAGGAATACTGGCCAGTGAGCTGTCCTGGAGTTTGCTGCTGCCACTGGAGCCACTCCTATCGCCGGCCACTTTCCCTCCTGGAACCTTCACTAACCAGCTCCAGGCAGCCTTCCAGGAGCCGTGTCTTCTGATGGTTCCTGATCCCAGGGCTGACCACCAGCCTCCCACAGAGTCACTTTATGTTAACCTGCCCACCATTGCGCTGTCACATAGATTCTCCTCTGTATTATGTGGACATCACCATCCCATTCAGTAGGTGGATCCTGGCCTGGGAAGTTCTCCACATGCATGGGACATCTCCCGCGAACACCTGTGGGAGGTCATGCCTGATCTTTACTTCTACAAAGACCCTGAAAAGACTGAAAAGGCAAAGCAGGCTGCCACTGAGAAAGCTGTGGCGAAGGAGGAATTTCAGGGTGTATGGGCTGCTCCAGCCTCTGAGTTTACTGCTGCTCAGCCCGAGGTTGCAGACTGGTCAGAAGGCTGCAGGTGCCCTCTGTGCCTAGTCAGCAGTTCCTTACTGGAGACTGGAGCGCCCAGCCTGCCACGGAAGCCTGGTCTGCAGCTCCCACTGCTCAGGCCACTGAATGCATAGGCAAAACCACTGAGTGGTCTTTAGCTGTTTTTCCACAAGCTCTTAAACAAAATGGAAATAAGCTTGGCCAAAAATAAACATCAGTTTTTAAAAATTGTGTCCACTTATTTCAGTTTATTTTTTATTACACATCAAAGTACCTGGGAGTGCTTTACATGTCTTGACTTCTAAAACACACTGTAGGTAAAGTATATTGCTTTAAAAAAGTCACAAAGCTAATCTGTAACAAAGAAAGGATTTTATAACCATAGGCTATAGTTTTCAAAGATGTTCAAAGATAAATGAAAACATTATTTAATTTAGATAGCACCTATGTGGGTAGAGTTAACACTAACGCCATTGTATTTCTAGTGGGCAGCGATAGATCCAGCTACAGAAGACAGTAGAAATTTAGAGCACTCTGGAAGTCTGCAGGAGGAAGAAGGTAGCTGAAGGTCTGAAGTAAGCAGAAGAGACTTGTTCCTTCCTCACGAGTCCAATCCCAGCAAGACTCCTGTACCCTGGAAGTGACAGTTGATTCCAGTTTGCAGGTTTTCTGAAACGCCCCAAACAGCCTCACTGCGTCTACTTAGACACACAGGTGCCTCCTCACCGTTCCTTTCTCAGAATTCTATTTCCCATCCCTAACAGGGTTCTTCCTCCAGACTCCTAAGGCTTCATTATCAAGTGAATAGTGCCTTTTCCTCAAGGTCTGCAACCAGACTGTACAGAGTTCCTCTTCCTGAGCCCTAAGGCACAAGAACCTACCTTCTCAGGAGTCGGAGCCCACATTCACCAGGCCTCTCCTCTGAACGTCTGCTTTTAAACAATTTTAACCTCCTCTCCATTTATCCTCTAGCTTTAGGGTGATAAGTGCTCAATGCCACTACTATCTCCATGATAATTTAGTGTTTCTTTTTCTTTTAACTAATTAATTTGTCTCTAACAGCTCATTATTAAGATTAACGTCTATTAAATTATTTCCTTAAAACAAACGATTTTAATAATCAATATAGTTTCCTCATTTGGAAAGTTGTGGTTTATGTTGCCTAACTAGCTACTAATTTACATTAGCCAAACCCAGTATCTGTGAAATAGAAATACCCACTCTTTGGGTGGGGCCTATGGCTCAGGGAGTAGGGCACTGGCCCCATATATTGCAGGTGGCAGATTCGAGCCTGGCCCTGGCCAAAACTACAAAAAAGAAAAAAAAAAAAAAGCACCAGAAATACCCACTCTTCCTCTGTTATAAAATTCAAACAATCACATATTTACATATTTTCATCTTTGTGTCTACTGAGAAGAAAATAATTCAAAATACATTTCTGCATTACTGAAGGAAATAATGCGACATATCCACTATTTTATACCAGGCATTCAGATATCCTTTATTTGACATTTGTGTGAACTTATTATGGTAGTAAAACAGCTTCCATTTATTAAATGCTTGCCAAGCACCGAACTGTTGTCTCATCCTCGCAACAATTTTATAGGTACTCTTATTATCTCTATTTTAAAATTAACAAAACCAAGTTTCAGTGATGTTAATTAGTCCAAGCTCCCACATTTTTAACGTGGTATATATAAGATTCAGGAATAACGGCCTGTTGGCAGAGCTCACATGTTTAACCACCGCAGAAGACCACATCAGAATGAAGCTCTACAAGAAGTGGCAATCACTTGGTTCTAAACATCCGTCTAGTTCTTTGAGTAATTGCATGTTTATGGAGATTTAGAAATGCCAATTTTTGATAAAAAGTATCTGGTTTGAAGGCATTTGTTTTCATGTGTACCGGAGGGTAGAGAAGTACATGCCTTAACTTACATATTGAATCCTCACAGTGACTGAGGCATGTGTGTTTATGCAGCTTCCCCACCCTATGATCAATTTTTCCAAGAATGTACTACTAAAAAAATATCCTTGAAGTTTAAAAGGTGGCTCTCTTTATTCTGATTTTAGACAAATTTTGCAAAGTTTCAACTTTTACAATCTGTTCCAAATACAAATACATTGCAAATATCCATGCACTAAAATAATCATAGCACTAATACAATGCCAGAGAATTGTGAGGAAGGAAAATTAAATGAATTGTAAGGCCCGTGAAGCACAATATGATCATTAAGTCTTCTTTCTTTATACTACCTTATGTTTTATTTCCATTTTTTTTAACTCATCCTGCACTAGACCAATAGGTCTTGATTATCAGTGGTGTGTGTGTGTATGTTTGGAAGGGAGGTGATCACCAGTGGTTTTTGTCATTTTGAAATGTCAGGTAAAAGGGAAATGACAGTAGCAGACAAACTATTATACATGTACCAGAGAGTACACAAGACCTGGCATTGACTTATTCACTGAATCCTCATAGTGAGCGACATAAATCAAAACTCCCCATGACAGTAGGGAAAGATTGGTAAGTTTTAGCAGAAAAAAGTGATAGAAGTATAGCTTTCAGAGAATAAGAGAAGCTTCTTTCCATGGTGCCATCTATAATAACTGCTCGTGAAGAGATTGTTCCAAAAATGAAAGTTCCTTCTAAGATATGGGAATCTTCAACAATGCTAATAGAGATGATGATGGGAACTGAAAACGTAACATTGACTGATGAGTAGATGCGTTTGCATATACCTCTTATGCAGGGTGGACATAAAATGTGTGTGCAACTTAAAATAGTTTAATATAGTAAATTGCACACAAAATTAATGGACACCCTGTATGTATACATATTATATACATAGGTAGGTAAAAAAATATTTTTGTAACATAAATTTTTACTATAATTAATGGTTGCTATTCCCTAGAATGCATTTGTTTTCTTAAAAGAGAAAGATAATGAAGTTTGTCCCTTGTCAAAAATGTAGTGTTTTCACATCCATTAGCATAAATGGAACTATCTTGTGGAGCTATTATATACAAAGGGTTATGGAAATTACAATTGTGAATAAGATAAAATCTTCCCCTCAAGGTAAAAAACAGTTCAAAAAGTATTATAAAACTGTATAGAACATACCTGAATGCTAAATAAACATAAAATGTTATAAGGATTCAAAACACGGGAAATCACATTTATCATGATGTAATTCTGGGTATAAATTTTCTGCCTCTCTTAGGCATATAAAAGCAAACTAAAATAACATAACTGTCTCTGACAGATATCACATCACCGGCCTTTAGTTATGCTGAACAACCTTGGAAATAGGTATCTCCAGCATCAGAGACCTCAGTTTTCATTTCAGAAACACATTAATAGTATATCAGGTAACCCACACTTGATCCACATCATTCTGGTGTAATTTTTAGTAATGAGAAATACTATGTAATAAGTTTAGAAGTCAGTCAAATGGCTGACTTAGTTCAAGAAATTTCTGGAAACCTGTAATAGGCTATAATTCATTTTTGTTCTGTCTTATCCTAAGAGTCCCATGATGCCATCTGGAGGGCCTATAGGAATTTCAGAATCACTTTACTCAGAAGATACTCTAGTGTCCTCAGCTAACTTCAGGTCCAGATTCACTCAGTGTCATCATATCATCTGGGGCCAAGTGCCCCAAAACACATGGTTGGATCAGTCTGCTTTACGATAGTTTTCTGTTACAGCAATCTACACTCCATGTTAGTTTTCAACTATAACAATCTAGGTAATGCAGAACAAGGTGGCTATTTTAAAAAAGAAGAAAAAGAATAAAATTTATGTAAAATACGCTTCATGCTGCTGCTTTAGCCCATAATCTACTCTCTTGAGATTGAATCTTACCTACACCTGACTAAAAGAGTGAATCTGAGTTCTCATGATCCTCTTTTTCTACAAACATATCTTATTGTTTTAAATGCGACTATCTGGCCCACAGAAAATTATTTAATTGCTAGTCAACAAATAATATAGTCACTTCATTTGGGATGTTGAACTACATAGTACTGACATGCTGATTTAGTAAATTGTGGCTAAAATCTTCTTAGCGACAAAGTACCCCAGTTAAAGTGGTATTCACAATTTCCCTGTATCATACCTTCCCTGAGATTTCCCATGTGTGCTTCTGCACAATATATTTCCTCTTTTTTGACCCGTTTGATGCCAGTACTCTATAAAACAAATGTATCCTAATAAAAATAGTCAACTCTTGGCATAGCTTTACCTGTAAAATTACAGAATCAAATTTATTGGATTAGGATTGAAATATGGAAAGCAGTTATAAGTACTTGCATCTCTTGGAATGGTAAATTATATATATAATTTTATATAATGTTATGCATATGTGTTTAATGTTTTTATGTTATCTGACTGTTCAGGATCTTAATAACAAGAATCTCTTATCTCTAACGGGATATAATATACTGGTAGTCCCTAGAATCCCACAGCAGTAGTTACTTCAACTGGCAGTAGGTGAAAATGAAATGCTTATGGAAGACAATGCTTTAAGACGCCAAATAACTACTGGCCTACAATGCTGTGATAGAACCAGTGACTAAAAATTCACTGGATTCTTCTGACTCTATGAGAAAGTTAACACCAACAATAACATGACAAATTCAGGCCTTCAAATACTTAGTTCAAGACCCATGCTTCTATGATTTCCCTGAAAGGATGTTTTATTTCTTTTCTTTCTTTTTTTTTTTTTTTTTTTTGAGATAGAGCCTCAAACTGTCCCCCTGGGTAGAGTGCCATAGCATCACAGCTCACAACAACCTCCAACTCCTGGGCTCAAGCAAGTCTCCTGCCTCTGCCTCCCAAGTAGCTGGGACCACAGGGGCCCGCCACAATGCCCGGCTATTTTTGGGGGGGAGGAAGGGTTGCAGCCATCATTGTTGTTTGGCAGGCCCAGGCTGGATTCAAACCCACCACCTTAGGTGTATGTGTCTGGCTCCTTAGCCACTTGAGCCACAGGCACTGAGCCTGTTTTGTTTCTTGTAACAAAAATTTCAGTGTTTCTGAGGCCTGATCCAAAGTTTGATTCTGTATGACAGAATTATAAACAAGTTGAATCCAGATCTTCTCCAGGTCCTTTATTGATAATTGGTCATGAGTTGAAGATTGTAGTGGGAACATCTGAGAGGATTTGGATGAATCTGAATTCCTTGACTATCTTGAATGCTCAAGCGTACCGATCTTCCCTTAGCTTACCAGTGCCACTTCCTCTGTCTGAGCAGGCTGTTCTACTTTCATTTGAAGATCTCTACTGTCCTCAATAAAGCAATCATTATCCTTCGTGATATTTATTCCATCCTTTCTTTTTATATTCAGAACTGTATTAGAGTCATATTTAAATCTTTCTGGAGAGAAGAAATCCAAGGTCTATACTTGGAGAAGACTTGCACCAAAATGTAAGCTTTTGATACTTTCTATCAGCCAGAATATGGGTTAATATGCACGAGAGTTAACCCTAAAGTATAAAAACTGTTAAAAAATAAAATTAAAGTGAGATGAAATATAGTAATACAGACACACTTACTAGAGATCTTGTAATAAATGTATTAATTGGTTTACTGTGCTTGGTTGGATAATCAAAACCTAATCTAACCTAAGTGGTAAACTATGTTAAATGAATCTGGAGTACTAAAACTTTCTTGCTACAATATCCATGAATAAATGCCAAAGCTAAAAGATATAGGGATGTTGGGGTGAATTTATTATTTGTGTTCTCTTGGGAGGTCTTCAAAGTGTACTCATGTCACCAGGCATTGAAAATTTATTTGTAGAGGAAGTAAGAGTGTCCCTGAAGAGTTCTGCATTTGGTTGTACTCATCAGGGAGGGGATAACAAATGAAGAATGGGCTCCTGATATTAATGGGTATGCCAGTGTCTCAGAGTAGAAGCCAAATTATAGAACTAGTTAGGGTGGCTATTGAAATGGGCAGCAATACTGGAACAATAATAGTAATCGTTTTCACGTTAGATACCTTTGGTGGCAACAAATTGCTCATGGAGACTCTAGAACTGAAATAGGTGAGCAATATACTGAAGCATCATATAGTATTTGGGGTGAAAAACACAAAAGCTTCTACCTGGAGATCTTATTTGAATTACTAATTTGGAGAGAGAGATAAAAAAATATAAAAATGAAAAAGTATGCTGCTCTAGGTCAAAAGAATGCTGTAATTTTGTTATATATATATATATATATATATATATATATATATATATTTAATTGCTAGACAACAACCAATACAGTCACTTCATTTGAGAAGTTGAACTACATTGTACTAACATCCTGACTTAGTAAATTGTGGCTAAAATGTCTTAGTGACAAAATACCACAGTTAAGGTGTAATATATATAGATATAGATATAGATATGTAATATAAGGTATAGCATATATATGTAAATGCATTTATATATTTTTTATTTGAGACAGAGTCTTACTTTGTTGCCCTCAGTAGAGTTCCATGGCATCATAGCTCACGGTAACCTCCCACTCCTGGACTCAAGTGATTCTTTTGTCTCCGCCTTCCAAGTAGCTGAAACTATAAGTGCCCACCACAACACCTGGATATTTTTATTTATTTATTTATTTAGAGACAGAATATCACTATGTAACCCTTGATAGAGTGCTGTAGCATCCTAGCTCACATCAACCTCAAACTCTTGGACTTAAGCGATTCTCTTGCCTCAGCCTCCCAAGCAGCTGGGACTACAGGTGCCCACCACAATGCCTGGCTATTTTTTCATTGCAGTTATTTAGCTGGGTTTGAACCTACCACTCTTGATGTATGTGGCTGGCACTGTAACCACTGTGTGATGGGCACCAAGCCCCGGCTATTTTTAGAGACAGGGTCTCACTCTTGCTCAGGATGGTCTCAAACTCCTGACCTCAAGCAATCCACCAGTCTTTTTATGAAAATAGAAATAATAATCCTAAACCTGATATGAAATTACAAAAGACCCTGAGTAGATAAAGCAATCTTGAGCAAAAGACCCTGAGTAGATAAAGCAATCTTGAGCAACAAGAAGAAAGCTGGAAGCATCCCAGCAAGTGACTTCAAAATCTATTAAAAATCTGTAGTAACCAAAACAGATCAGTACTAGCATAAAACAGACACATTGACCCATGGTTGACTAGAGAATACATATTTACAGATAAACAGGAGGAATAAGTGCAAGAGATGTATTATATGGATTGGGGATGGATTAGTTAATAATGATATGTTGTATTATTGAAATATTATAACAGAGTGGATTTAGAGTGTTCTGATAACAAAAATGTTAACTATTTCAGGTACTATATTTGTAAGTCTGCTAGAAGTAATCATTCCACAATCTATATATATTTCAGAACATCATTTTGTTGTTTTCAAATATCTACATTATATTGTACGCTCTACATACATAATATTTTATATGTCGATGTAAAATGACCAAGTTTGAAAGAAACCAGAAACGTTGATGACTAGAACAGGTTAGAGGAGAAATAAACCCACACACTTATGGCCAATTGACTTTTGATAAATGTACCAAGAACACACACTAGAGAAAAAAAGACATCAATACATGGTGTTGAGAAAAATGGATATCCACATGGAGAAGAATAAAATTAGGCACATCTTTCACCCTACATACTAAATCAGCTAAAAATAAATTAAAGAATTAAACATAGGACCTAAGACATAAAACTCCTGAAAGAAAATAGAGGAAATGTTCTCTAAGACATTGGCCTAGACAAAGATGTCTTGGATAAAATCTCAAAGCACAGAAAACAAAAGTGAAAGGAAAAAAAAAAAAACCAAGCAAAAAAACCCCACAGGATTGTACCAAACTAAAAAGTTTCTGCACAACAAAGACACAATCAACAGAGTGAAGACACGACCTATGGAATGGGAGAAAATGTTTTTGAACATCTCCTGTACATCTGGTAGGGATATAATGCCCCAAATATATAAAGAACTCAAATCAATAGCAAGGAAACAAACAACCCAATTTCAAAATGATTAAAGGGATAAACTACACATTTCTCAAAAGGAGATATACAAATGGACAACAGATATATTAAAAAATGTTCTTTATCACTAATTATCATGAAAATGCAAGTTAAAATTATATGAGATACATCCTAACACATGTTACAATGGCTATTATGAAGAAGATGAAAGAACAGATCTTAGCAAGGATGTGGAAAAAGGGAACCTAGGGTCAGGCATAGTGGCTCATAACTATGCTCTTAGCACTCTGGAAGGCGAGGTGGGAGGATCACTTGAGCTCAGGAGTTTAAGACCAGCCTATGAAAGAGCAAGACCCCATCTCCACTAAAAATAGAAAAACTAGCCAGGTATTGTGGTGGGTGCTTGCGATATAAGGATCTTATATTCAGCAAAATTGTCTTCCAAGTGAAATGATGCAGACAAAACAATATTTAATATAAAATAACAACATATACGTGTGACTCTTGAAGAAAAGCTACAGTTAGTTAAGGACTGATTGAAAAAACGCTGTGAAAAATACTAGTAGCAAGAAGTTATTGGGCTGGGCATGGTGGCTTACACCTATAATCCTACCACTCTGGGAGACCAAGGCAGGTGGATTGCTTAAGCTCAGGAGTTCAAGGCCACACTGAACAAGAGAGAGACTCTGTAGCAGCCATCTGTAGTCCTGCTATTCAGGAGATAGAAGCAAGAGGATCACTCAAGAGCAGATCACTCAAGAGCTCAAGAGTTTGAGGTTGCTGTTAGCTATGATGACATGACACTCAACCCTAGGGCAATTGTGAGAGACTCTGCTCCCCCCCCCAAAAAAGGGAAGGTATCATATATAATGTAAGATTTAATAGAAAAACCAAGGCAAAAATAAGAATCATAGAATGGGATATACATATTATATAGCCTAATAATGTAAAAATGAATCAATTAAAAATAATGAAAAGAAAAACAAATGTGGATATTGGAATAATCTTGCAGTCCAACAGCATCTTTTATTTATTTTATTCATTTATTTATATTTTTTTTTATTGAATGTTAACTATGTACATTAATACACTTCTGGGGTACAGTGTGGGGTTTTCACATGCATTCTGAAATACTTCCATCAAACTGGTCAACACAGCCTTCATGTTATTTTCTCAGTTATTGCTTTAAAACGTTCACATTCTACTCTTAGAAAGATTCACCTGTACCC
>CAUYTI010129089.1:0-60369 GCA_963575145.1 Galago senegalensis
AACCTGTAGAAGACTGAAACTGGACCTAAACCTTTCACCATTAACTAAGATAGATTCTCACTGGATTAAAGATTTAAACTTAAGACATGAAACCATAAAAATACTAGAAGAAAGTGTAGGGAAAACACTTGAAGAAATTGGCCTGGGCAAAAATTTTATGAGGAGGACTCCTTGGGCAATTAAAGCAACATCAAAAATACACTACTGGGACCTGATCAAACTAAAGAGCTTCTGCACAGCCAAGAACACAGTAAGTAAAGCAAGCAGACAGCCCTCAGAATGGGAGGAGATATTTGCAGGTTATGTCTCTGACAAAGGTTTAATAACCAGAATCCATAGAGAACTCAAACGTATTAGCAAGAAAATAACAAGTGATCCCATCTCAGGATGGGCAAAGGACTTGAAGAGAAACTTCTCTGAAAAAGACAGGTGCATGGCCTACAGATATATGAAAAAATGCTCATCATCCTTAATCATCAGAGAAATGCAAATCAAAACTACTCTGAGATATCACCTAACTCCACTAAGATTAGCCCATATCACAAAATCCCCAAACCAGAGATGCTGGCGTGGATGTGGAGAAAAGGGAACACTTCTACACTGCTAGTGGGAATGCAAACCAATACGTTTCTTTTAGAAAGACATCTGGAGAACACTTAGAGAACTAAAAATTGACCTGCCATTTGATCCTGCAATTCTCTTATTAGGTATATACCCAGATGACCAAAAATCACATTACAACAAAGATATTTGTATCAGAATGTTTATTGCAGCCCAATTCATAATTGCCAGGTCACGGAAGAAGCCCAAGTGCCCGTTGATCCACGAATGGATCAATAAACTCTGGTATATGTACACCATGGAATACTATGCAGCCATAAAGAAAGATGGAGACTTTGCCTCCTTCATGTTTACATGGATGGAGCTGGAAAATGTTCTTCTTAGCAAAGTATCACAAGAATGGAAGAAAAAATATCCAATGTACACAGCCCTATCATGAAACTAATTTGTAGCTTTCATACAAAAGCTAGAACCTAATGATAGCCTAAGAATATGGGGAGAGAGGAGAGGGGTGGATGGGTGGAGGGAGGGTGATTGGAATGATCACCTCTATGGTTTGTCTTACAAGGGTACAAGTGAATCTTTCTAAAAGTAGAGTATAAATGTCTCAACACAATAACTAAGAAAATTGACATAAAGTCTATGTTAACCAGTTTGATGAAAATATTTAAAATTGTATATGAAAACATCACACTGTACCCCATGATTGCATTAATGTACACAGCTATCATTTAATAAAATTTTAAAAAGGGGAAAAAAAAGAACTAAAAATAGACCTATAATTTGATCTAGCAATCCCACTATTGGGTATTTACCCAAGGGATGGAGGGGAGTCATTTTATCAAAAAGACATGTGCACTCAAATGTTTATTGCAGTACAATTTGACACTTGCAGAGATGTGAAATCAACCCAAGTGTCCATCAATACATAAATTGATTAATAAAAACTGATTTATATATGCCACGCAGTATTACTCAGACATAAAAAGAAAATGGCAAACTAATCTCTATTGTAATAACCTGAATGGAATTGGAGAAGATTATTCTTGTTGTTGTTGTTGTTGTTGCAGTTTTTGGCCAGGGCCAGGTTTGAACCCACCACCTCCGGCATATGGGGCTAGCACCCTACTCCTTGAGCCACAGGCACCACCCTGGAGACAATTATTCTAAGTGAAGTTTCAAAAGAATGAGAAGACAAACACCTTATGTAGTCACTACTAGCTTGGAACTAATCCATGAACCCCCATGTGCAATTTGGTAGTAAAACTCAATGGAAACCAAGCAGGAGGGAGGGAGCAGGAGGGGAAGGATAAATTCACACCCAACAGGGACAAACACACACTATCCAGGTCAGGGACACACTTATAACTTTCACTCAACTTGTACAAGAGCAATTTATATAGCCAAAACATTTGTACCCACAGAATATTCTGAAAATAAATAAATAAATAATGCCTCATCAACCCTATTCAACAAAAGGTGTCATTATCATCACATCTTTCTGGTCAAGCAATAAGCAGCTCCCTTCCAGTTCTGGGGCTGCTGAAGTCTACCCCTTTCAAAGTTGACACTACTGGGAATTTTGCAGGAGAGGGCAGAGTGATGGATATAGTAGTGTTAGTTTGTAATTTTATGTAATTCTATTTTCCCACAACCTCTCCTCAATTAAGCTATGAAGGAGTCAGGAACAAAAACTGCTTGTGCTTTCTAGAAAGGAGGCACAGCCTTCTGCCCAGACATTTATAATAAGGAAAGATCCAGGGACACTGGCAGTAACAAGGTTACTGGTGTTTCCGCCTGAGTCTCCCTGTACCTTCCAAAACCTCTCAAAGTGGTTCTCTTTGTCACTCAGAAGTGTCACTGGACTCTTGGGCAAGATTCACCCTCCAGATACCCCCTAAGGAATAAGTCAGTGAGTGAGTCTGGGCCAGATGCTCCTAAGACTATAAATTGAGAAGCAGACCTTTAGACAGCCTGATCCTGAGCTAGTTTTAAGGCTACAGAGAAAAATGATGCTTTAATTCATAAGGCCATGTTTTAAAAATCTAACACAGTAATGAGAGGGAACGGCAAGGATGAAAGCCTCAGAGTCCAGCAAGGGGATGTCCCATCATCCCCCTGATGGTCTCAAGGAAAACAGCCGAAGGAAATGCATGAGGTCTAAACAAAGTTGGGGACTGCAGCCCCCAAATGGAAATTAAAATGGCTTATGAATGGAAAAAAGAAAGCCCTCAGGAAGAAAAATTAATTTTGGAAAATTGTGAGGAGGCCCCATGCAAGCAAATAAAAGAGTTGCTCAAAGAATAAATTACCTTTTTTGTTTGTTTGTTTGATACAAAGTCTCACTCTGTCACCCTGGGTAGAGTACTGTGGAGTCCTAACTCAAAGCAACCTCAAACTCTTGGGCTTAAGCAAATCTCTTGCCTTAGGCTCCCGAATAGCTAGGATTTTCTCACAATAGCTAGAACAGGCATGCTCACAATGCTCAGCTAGTTTTTCTATTTTTAGTAAAAATGGAGTCTTGTCCTGCTCTTGCTTAGGCTGGTCTCTAACTCCTAAGTTCAAGCATTCCTCCTGCCTCAGCTTTTCAGTGTGCTTGGTCTACAGACATGAGCACTGCACTCAGTCAAAAAAAAAAAAAACTTATTTTAAGCACGCCCTCCACTAAGCTCCTCTGCTCCTATGACAGCACTCACTGGAGAAGCCCTTGTTCCAGAACTGCTAACTATTCAGGGTTCTCTGAAATGTTATTCGACCACGTGACCACCTTCACATGGAAACCAGGAGAAATTTAAGAACAAAGTCATCATGTTTTTGGCTTTAGAACAATTTTTAACCAGTTGCAGTGTGAGACAGAAAGATTTAAGAGAAGATACAATAGAGATTCCATTTTTCCTGCTCCCCCTTGCCCCACTACTATAAAGGTTTTAACTTAATGGGGAGTTAAGAAAAAAATAATTAGTCACTGGAAGCCAGCTTCTTGCATCCAGTCCCATCCCCCCCAGGCTATGTAAAAGAAGGTGAGCAAGGCCCCCCACCAAGTGTGAGTGTGGAGGTCTGAAAGTAGAGGAACCCGTGCCCTGAAACCTGAGCTCCTCTCAGCCGCTACAGCATAGCAGCCTGGAGCTGGAGTCAGGGAAAGCAGAAGCAGATGGGCTTGGGTAGCTTCACAGACAGTTCTGATCAGTCCCCAAAGGAAAGGGAACCTGCATAGGACATTGAGAACTGGTGGGCTCAAGAAGGTCCCACAGTCATGACAAGGAGGCCAGGTGGGTGATAGACAGCTCATGGGGGCCAGTCTGAAGGGACAGCAGTATGCAAGGTCAGACCAGCCACACATCAGCAGAAAGTAGCACAAGATGGCCCAGTCAAGATCCCATTCCCACCACACTTTGACGCTCAGGAGCTTCAGAACTTACAGGAAATTTACATGAGAAATAATTAACATGACCAAGCTGCCCATGCATGCAAGATCAGAGGCCCAAGCAGGTATAGGAAATGTTCTTCAGGGTAAACAAAGTCAGCAGCTGCAACACACCCTGAAATCTTAGTGGCTTAACACATGTTCATTCCTTGCTCACATGAAGTTCGGTGAACTCGGAACTTCTAACCATAGCTTCGCCTCTGGAACACCTGGCCTCCCCATTCATGCAGGCCAAGGAAGAAAGAGGAGGCAACACACCAGTTCTTAATCCTCTTGGCCTGGAAGGGACACTTCTGCTTTTAGGTCACAGGCTAGGCCTAGTCACATGGCCCCGATCTCATAAGATGCAGGAACCCCTGGATAGCTGGTGCTGTGGTCTGCCTGGACTGCCATGACAATGTGCCACAGGTGGCTTAAACAACAAAAATGTTCTCTTACAGTCCTGGAGGCTGAGAAGTCCAAGAACAGGGTACAGGCATGGTTGGTTTCTGATGAGGCCCACTTCCTGGCCTTGCAGAGGAATGCATCCTTGTGAGAGAAGGGAAAGGGGGGGGGGGGAAGGGAAAGGGAGAGCTCAGTGGTGTCTCTTCTTATAGGACGCTAATCCTATTAGGAGGGCCCCACACTCATGATGTCATCTAACCCTAATTACCACCCAAAGGCTCTAGCTCCAAATACCATCAAGTTGGGGGTTAAAGCATTGACTTAAGAATGTTAGGAGGAAATAAACAGTCCCTAATATTTAGCAAGGATTTAATATCTCTGCCATAAAGGAAAATAATGAAAGTTGCTTTTATTGTACATCGAGACATATGGTCATCTATAAGCTGAGAGTTTCCAAATCTCCATCTCTATCCCAGGTCTGGACTCCCAATCTCTATACCCACCTACCTGCAGGGTATCCTCGTTTTCATATACCATAAGCATTTAAACTGTAATATGTCAAAAGCTAAACTTAACCTCTTTTCCCTAAAAACTGTTCCTCCTTTTATAGTTCTCATCACTAGTCACCCACAACAGAAACCTGAGAGTCACCCTAAACTATTTCCCCCTTTACCCATTACATCCCATCAGTTGCCACATCTAGTAGATTCTACTTCTGTAATGCCCTCATAACCTGTCTCTTCTTTCCATCAGCATCAGAGTTCCTCAGTCTTGGCTCTATTGACATTTGAGCCAGCTTATTCTTCACTGTGGAGGCCTTTTAAGGTAGTTAGCAGCATTGTTGACCTAGTAGATGTACTATACCATTATCTCCACCACTTGTGACAGCCTAACACATCTTTAGTCATTTGCCAAATGACAAAATTACAGGTCCCTAATTGAAAAAAATCATTGCACATTCTCATCTCAGGCCTAGGTTGCTTTCACAGTTATGAGGCTGTTGGGTTTGACCTGGCATTCCTGCCAATATCACACAACCCATCCATTCACTTCTCATTTCACTCCATAAACTCACTATCTCCACCACTACCCGAATGATCTTATAGTTAATCCAACCATATCACTCCACCATTAAAAGTCCTCTTGCTTACAGGATAAAGTACAAATTCCTTATGAAGCCATGCAAAGTTCTTTCTGAACTTGACTTAACTGATTTCATTGTGTATCCCGCTACCACCATTCTCCTTTTGTAAAAACATCTTTTAATGAACCCCCACGAGCAGCTGCCTGTTTTCTCTTTTGCTTCTCCACCATGGCCCTTCTAGGTGGCTTGGCTCTCTGCATGGCTCACTCTATTAAATTGCAAAATCCTTCAGGCTGAAACCAGGTCTCCTTGACCTCCACGTTCCTGATAGTGAACATACCCTTGGCACAGAGTAACTGCCCAATTCATCTTTAACAGATGAAAGAAGTAGAAGAGATGTGCCTTCAGGAACTTTCTATTCCATGGAAAGATTTGGGCAGTAAATTGAGCTATGGCAATGTTTTTCTCCCCTAGGAAAGTCTTAGGGATTTAACTCTGAAATTTTGGAGGAAAAAGTAGGCTCAAATACAAATAATACCTTTCGAAAGTTTATAAATCAGAAGACCAAGGAGATTGAGAGCAAGGCTTTCCCTCTGTACCACAGTTTCCTGAGCACCTAATCAATGCATAGAACTATGGCAGGCACTGTACAGATTGTAACTATTTTCACTGTGAGAATCTAGTCAAAAAACAAGAAACAGACCAGGTTTCCAGATGACTCTGGTACATTGCTGCTATATGGAAATAAAAAGCGGTGAAGGAAGGTGGCTAAAAGTGTAACAGCGTCAGATGCATATACAACTTTGGAGTGGAAATATCAGGCAGGAGAAAGGGAAAACCATGCCACTGGGGCAGTTTACATAAAATAATTAAGGACAGGACCTTTTTTTTTTTTGATGCTTGATGGCAAAAGCATGCCATAGGTTAGAAAAATACAGTTACTTGTTAAATGTTTTCCCTATGTCACACACGTGGATTTTCTAATTCTCTGAGAGGTTTTAACTTAAAACTTCCACTCTGTTCTGACACATTAATAAGTGACTTACTGACTTCTTCCCACTCAAGGGGCTGAAAAGCCAACTTGGCACAGTAGGTGGCACTGCTTCCCTGGTTTCTCAGCCGGGTTCCCTCTGGCTACCGCAGACACCTCCTCTGGGAGGCGCTGAAGGACTCCGTAGTCCTGCCACAAACCCCGCTCCTCCACTGCTACCCCCCTGGATTATTCTGGGTCCAACTGCCTGCCCCTCCCTGAAAATTCTCTACCACAAATGCCCTTTGCCCCTGTGCTGTACCTAGCAAATTCCTGCTTGTCCTTTTCTCTACAGTCGTCATGGTCTGTCACCCCTCCTAGGAAGCCTACGTGGATCTTCCAAGCAGAATTTGAGATCCCTATTTCAGTGGTTCCTCAGCACTCAGTCAACTCCCCCTGCTATGTCGCACTAACACTTTATATTCATTTACCATTTCAGCAAACACATTTATTCCAACAAATAGATGAAATGGTGACTAGTGTCTGCTGTCAAGAATCTGACTGGCTAAAGGGGGAGACAAAACCGTGACTGCAGGATGAACAGTGAGAGGGAGTATTGGGGGAGCTCCAAGAAGGCATGAATTACTCAGCCCAGGCAGAAGAGTTGGGAAAGATGTGTGACTAGAAGAGGGGTACCCAAGTGGGCAAAAGAAGGAGCAGTCACCATTGAGAGGTCAGGGAAAAGTGGATGCAACAGTGGAAAGGCCCATGTGAGTCACATATGCACAGGGTGAGGTGACAATAACAAGCAATGGGGTGTTTGGGGAAAACTCAGAGAGACCAGCAAGAGATATGGTTAGAGAGAAGAACAGCGATCTGAGCAAACACATTATTTTAGGGTACTTGGGTTTTACCCAGGCAGGAGGTTAAGAATCACCTCAGAGTGTCAAAAAAAAACCTTCCCATCCCTAGGCTGCACCCTGGGAGGTTCCAATTTAAGGCAAGGGCAGGAAATATTTAATTTTCATACATGGTCAGGTGGCTCTGATGCATCTTGCCCAAGAATCACATTTTTAAAGGAGACACCTATAAAATACCTTGGAATACTGGATATCCATATGCAGAAGAATGAAAATAGACTCCCACTTTTCACCCCACATAAAAATCAACTCAAAATGGATCAAAGACATACATTTAAATTATAAAACTAGTAGAAGAAAACATAGAGGAAATGCTTCAGAACATTGGTCTGGGAAAAGATTTTATGAATAAGAGCTTAAAAGCACAGGCAACAAAAGCAAAAATAAACCAATGGGATTCTATCAAACTAAAAAGCTTCTGTGCAGGAAAGAAAACAGTCAACAGAATGAAAAGACAGCATACGGAATAGAAGAAAGTAAACTACTCATCTAATTGGGGATTAATATTCATAATATACAAGGAACTCCAACATTTCAATAGCAAAAACAAAAATCTGATTTAAAAGTGGACAAATAGTCAGAACAGACACTTCTCAAAAGAAAAAATACAAATAGCCAAAAAATACATGAAGAAATACTCAACATCAGTAATCGTCAGGGAAATGTAAATCAAAACTATAATGAGGTATCACCTCACCCCAGTTAGAATGGCTATTACCAAAAGACAAAAAATAACAAATGCTGGCAAGCATATGGAGAAAAGAGAACTCTTATACACTATTGGTGAGAATGTAAACTAGCACAAGTCACTACGGAGAACAGTACGAAGGGTCTCAAAAAGCTACAAACAGAAATACCATGTGATCCAGATATCTGCTCCCAGGAATTTATCCAAAGGAAATAAAATTAGTCTACAAAGAGACATATGTACCCCATGTTTATTGCAGCATTATTCATAATAGCCAAATATTACATTAAATCAACTTTAGTATCTAGCAAGAGGTGAATAGATTTTTTTAAATGTGGTACATATACACAATGGAATACTTATTCAACCATAAAGAATAATGAAACCTGTCAGTCACAGCAATATGAATGGAACTGGAAGACATTACATTAAGTGAAATAAGCCAGGAACAGAAATATAAACACATGTCCTCACTCATATGTAGAAGTAAAATGGAGAATAGATAGTTGAGGTTAGGAAGGAAAGAGGGAAGGGGAGGATAGGAAAAGCTTTGTTAAAGGACAAAAAGTTATACCAGGAGGAATAGAAGGAATGAATTCTAATGTTCTATACCATTGTAGGATGACTGTACTTAATAATGTGTGGTTTCAAATAGCTAAAAGAAGGCTATTAAATGTTCTCAACAGAAAAATTAATAAATGTTTGATATGACAGATATGTTAATTCCCCTAATCTGATCGCTATGCATTATATGTATCAAAACATCACTATATGCCTCATAAATATGTGCAATTATTATTTGTCAATTAAAAACTTAAAAGTATATTCGTGATTCATGGGAGAGGGTTAAAATATCAAAATTAACAGGAATTTGAAAGATGTTGATTCCAACTCTCATGGATGACTTTGAGGCGATCAAGACTTTAGCAGAAGAAGTAACTGCAGATGTGGTAGAAATAGTAAGAGAACTAGAACTAGAAAAGAATCCTAAAAATGTGACTGACTTGCTATAATCTCATGATAAAACTTGAATGGATGAAGAGTTGCTGCTTACGGATAAGCAAAGAAAGAGGTTTCAGGAGATCTACTTCTAGTGAAGGAACTGTGAATATTGTTGAAATGACAAGAGACTTAGAATAGTCCATTAACTTAGTTGATGAAATAGTGATGGGGTTTGAGAGGACTGACTCATTTTGAAAGAAGTTTTTATTGTGAGCAAAATAGTATCAGATATAATCATCTGCTACATTTTTAAAATTTCTTTTAGAGGTGGGGTCTCAATATCTAGTTCAAACTGGCCTCAAACTCCAAGGCTCAAACAATCCTCCCTCCTCAGCATCCTGAGCAGCTGGGACTACAGGTACATACACCACTGCCCCCTGCTCTGTGCATTATTTTTTAGACATAGTGTTATTACACACTTAACAGACTACAGTATAGTATAAACATAACATCTATATGCACTGGATGATAAAAAAATTGTGAGACTCACATTATTATGATATTCATTAATTCTAGTGTTCTAGAAACAACCCCAAAATATCCCTGTGTATTTTAGGTTTTAAAAAATTTAACAGGAAAAAATTCAACACTGTATTAGCTTAGGCTACCATAAAAGGATATCATAGACTGTATGGATTAAATAAATATTTATTTCTCCCAGTTCTGGAGCCTGGGAAGTCCAAGATCAAGGTGCCATCATAGTGAGACAATTCTTACCAAGGTGGAAAGAGTAAATATAATCTTAAGGCTCAGTGGTATTGGCTCTCTGACCACTGTACTGGTCTGCACAGGGTGACAACATCAGAAGAGCTTGTCCAGAATTAGACAATAGAGGACTGTGAAGAGTTGGGAAATTCTGGCATTTGCATAAAGGAAGTTGCAGTAACAAATTAAGGAGCCTTGTTCTTCTAGCTTGTGACCAACTGACACTTTTAGGGTGTTTGTACACTAACTCCTCATAAGGCATATGAAAGCAAGGTGTTAAACTTCACACACTTACCTTATTGGTTTCAGTATAGATCTTCAGCCTGTTTAGACCATTTGTGATAGCACAATTTGATCTGAGATTGACCCATCTCAGCTGTCTTAGCCTAATATTATCTATAAATTTGACAGAAATATTTCCCACAACTTCATCAAATGTTCTGAAGAAGATGGCAGCATAGCTGGTTATCTGGCCCAGGGAAAGTCACTTCACCTCTGTGTTCCTTCATTTACTTCTCTATAAAACTTGGTCACCTTTAAAGGGTCACCTTTAAAGCTCAGCACAAGATAGGGGTTTGTATAAAACCTTAAGAAGCTTCTCTATGTAGGATTTTTATTTAAATCAGCTCTTGTGAAATTACATGCCCAATTTTGTGTCAGTCAATATTTTCAAGAGGAAAGATCTACAGTTTTCACAAGGTTCTCAAAGAGGTCCAAGAAGCATGACTCCATGAAGATGGTTGTCCAAGTGGCCACCCATCCACCTAACTATGCTATTTTAACACACTCCTCTATCTCTATCATGGGAATATGGAAGCAGACCACTATTTTGACAGAGTAACTGTGAGTTCTCCTTGTGTTTTCTATCATCCAGGAGATTTCCTGCATGCAGGAGGTAGCTATGGTTTTCTATGTCTGCTTTTCCATATCTAAATTGTGATGAAGTTGTGGGAAACATTTCTGCTTACCTTCAGGGGAAAAAGAATCGCTTTTCCTGGGCCAGATAACCAGCTACGCTGCCATCTTCTTCAGAACATTTGATGAAGTTGTGGGAAACATTTCTGCTTACCTTCAAGGGAAAAAGAATCAAAGACTCAAATTCCCAGCATTTTAGCTTCCCAGCCTTTGAAAATACAGGCTGGAGGACTGAAGGCCTATAGTCTATGTCAGGGTCTGACAAGACCTGTGGAAACTGGGAGTGACCGACTGAAGAAATATAGAGTTAGAAACAATGGTAAAGAAACAGACATTGGGCATAGAGTGGAACTAAAAGTGGGAGCTCAGGGGTCCAATGCCCATTTGTGGGATTCCAGCAATGACCCCAAGTGTTTACTCCACTCTGTTTTTATTGAAGCCTATTTGCCCAGAGGGTAAGATGAGGGAGGGAACAAAGATGCCAGAAGTTTCTCTGATTAAGCATATCAGCTCCTATTGTTATATTATTAACCTTAAGGATAGCCCTGAGAAATCTGAAATCTGAGCCTTGTATTGGGAAAGCTGATACAGCAAACATGTCCAAGGACCAGAAGCCAGAAGAAGCAAAGATGTCTCTGCCAAAGCCCACCAAGATAGATAACAACAACCTGAGACCTCACACTTGATGCCTAACATCCCTTAGCCAGTGCCTTGAGATGACATAGATGTCCTCCCCATCCCCACAGTGTCTGGAAAGGTAAAGGATGAAGAGATCCCAGGACCAACTGAGATTTAGCTTCTGGCATTCAGCAAAATGAAGATTCAGCAAGAAAATACATTCAGTTACAGAAAATTTAGAAAAGATACATTTCACTTCTTGAATACTTAAGTTGATGGGTAGAGATGTGCACCTGCTACAGAAACCATGAGAAGCTATGATAAATGTTCTAAAATCACACAGCACGGCACTCACTTCCATGGCAGTACACCCATCCAAACAGCCTAACCAGTTTGCCAGTAGCAAACAAGTGCTTCTGACTGTGACAGGCCTTTCTCCTCCCAACCACTGCTAACCTCGACCACGTGTACACTAGCCCTCCATTCAGTGAGCCACATGTGGCCCACCAGGTTCTTCTTTGGATGAAGCATTCCATTGTAAACAAAAGCTCTTAACATTTCCAGACCCAAATTATCTCTTCCTTTACAGCTTGCTAGGATATTTTTAAAAAATCTCTCCCATGTTTTATAGTGATAAAGTCTGCTGTTTTAACTAACATTTGAAATACTTGAGGAAATTCAATGATTCTTTTTGAGGAAAATATTGATCCTACCCACAGGACCCCTTATGATGGACCTGGGCAAAAGACAGAAATCAGGCTCTTGAATGTCAAGGACATATTGGCAATTCTGCCTCCAGGAAGAATGAAGGAAAGAATTCTTCTGCAGTAAAGTAGTGTAGAATATAGATGTAAAACTCAGGTTGAAAAAAATCCAACTATAAAAAAGAAAAGAAAGAAAAAATCCAAATATAAGCCAGTTTAATTCCAGCTTTTTCCAAAGGCTCAAGAATCCTTTGAGCATACAATGCTATATGTTGCCCCTTTTCCCCAATAATGAGTTGCATAGCAAAAAACAACTACCTGGTTTATATCACCTAAGCTCTCTGCAGAAATGGCTTCCTATAATTAAAATTGTTGTTCTCTTCAACTTTTATGGATGGTTTTAAAATGAATATCTCTTTGAACCATGTTCCTGTGACTTTTGCAAAGCTTAAGTTAGAGTGATTGCCCATTAAGTTGAGAAATGTTCCAACTGTGAAGATCAGTTGATAAATGGCTTCTTGATTCAGGGCAAAAAAAAAGTTTAGTTCCTCAAAGAGTTTGCCTCTGTCTTACTGTCAAACAATAAGAATTATATAATCCAAATATTCCCCTTTTTGCCTTAGGAAATTATTTATTGTCAGGAATCTCAGAAATAATTATTGTGCCCCACTGCAGTAATTGATTTATCTCAAGGGCCTTGTGACATTGGTTCCTTTCCTATATTAATGTGTCTCTGATTTAAATTGTACGTTGTGTTTGATTTTGTGAACAGCCTCAGGCTTTTCTGAAAAAAGGTAGGATATCATTTTACAGAAATGCATTTTAACTTTACCAAGAATCGGTTTTCTTCAAAACATTTATCTTGGTTTTAAGGTTAAACTAATTTGTCTATTTGAGTAATTTCTGTCACCTCTATTAGAATGTAAATTTCATGAGGGGCAAGACTGCATCTAATTGCTCCCTGGGCCTGGGCTAGTAGCTCACATCTGTAATCCTAGCACCCTGGGGAGCTGAGGCAGGAGGATCGCTTGAGCTCAGGAGTTGGAGACCAGCCTGAGAAAAAGTGAGACTCTGTCTCTACTAAAAATAGAAAAACTAGTGGGGCCTCATGACATGCACCTGTAGGCCCAGCTCCTTGGGATGCTGAAGCAGGCAGATTGCCTGAGCCCACAAGATTGAGGTTGCTGTGAGCTAGGCTGAAGCCACTGCAGTCCAGCTCAGGCAACACAGTAAGACAGACACCAAAAGAAATAATAAAAATAGTTTGCCCACTCTTCTATCTCAGTGCCTAGTACCCTGCCTGAGGGCTGACGGTACCCATGTCAACAAGATCAACTGTATGCTGCAGTAACAAGCAACCTGAAAACCTCAGCGGCTTAAATGAACATTTTTTTTCCTCTCTTCATATCCATCATGGAGGTCAGCTCTGCTTCCCTGCTTCTCCTCATAACCACAGGAAAACTTCCATGGAAAAGAGCAGAAAAATATGACAAACCACAAATCATACATTAGCACTGCCCCGTCACTAGCCAAACCCCAGTCACATGGCCAGGAAGAAGGTGTGTAGCCCTCCCAGGGATGGGAACTGCAGGGAGGGGACAGAACACTGGGGGACAGTAATGCATCTGTAAGTTTAGAAGTTAAGTCGCCTAATGTTATAGATTTTATTTTCCTAAATCTGTAAGGTATTCTTTAGTTATTTCTTCCCATGTACATTTAAACTTTGGCACTTGAAACTGGTTTGTCTTAGAAAACAATTCATTTCACAGTATTTCTTTATATGACTAACTTCATTATACTTACATCAAATATGCTTGATCATGCAAAATATCTCCCTCACCCCATGTCATTCAGAAAGTCTAGGGAGCAGGTTATCAACTCTTCCCGCAAAGACCTCAGCTGAGAGTTATAGAGCCCACATCAGAGTTTTCATGAGCTACAGCAAGGAAGAGCAGATAATCTGAAACCCTCTCACTTCAAAACACCTGACAACCCTGGACAAAATTTTCTTCAAACATTTATCTTAAATGCATGCCTGAGCTTGGAAGAAAATAAGAGAACTAAGGGAACCAAAAATGAAACTGAAATTCAGCTACACCAAGAATCCAGAGAACCAGCAATGCAACAGTCTAGGGTGTGGTGACAGGCTTTCCTGTTCTGTGGGAGCATCGCAACCCTGGGGCTGAGGTTTGAATGGCTTCCTGGAAGGAGGACGCCCCACTTAAGTTTGAGGAATGACAACTGAGACCCCAAGTAAAGATGGATCCCACAAAGGACCTCAACCCAAGTGAAAGGGACACCCAGCCTTGCCAGATGTGGCAAATAAAAATACAGGATATTTAGTTAAATTGGACTGCAAATAGATTTTTAATTTAAGTATGTCCAATACAGTATTCAGAACACACTTACACTAGTAAAATGTTTGCTGTTTATCTGAAATTCAAATTTAACTGAGGACTCTATATTTTATCTGACAACCCTAGGGAAACCAGAAAAATTTCCCACCAATAGAAGGAGTCAACAAGAACACTTGCCTATCTCTCTGTGGACTCTGAATAGCAGAGGGCAGGTGGGAAGGTGGGAAGGGAGAAGTATTTCCCCTCAAGAATGAATAAGCATTGGTGTACTCCCACTTAATGGGTACAATGTAAAGGTATACGGCTCACCTCCTGTGTGCCATGCAAGAGGGGACTCTACCTAACAAATGCAAACATTGTAACCTAGTTGTTTGTAACCTCCCATTAACTTGAAATTAAAAAAATAAATAAATAAACTTGCACATGTGAATCGGGGGAAAAAAAGAATTAAGAAGCATGATTCTGCCTTTATACAGAGTTATGCTTCAACTTTATACTATCTTCAAGAGCCTCATCTCCTAGGCTAGAAATTAGCCTAAAATATGCCCTCCTTGTCACCCTTGTTGGGACTCTAAAGATAAGCTCCCAACCCAAAATTACAGATGAGTTGCTTATGTACTGCAAGCAGGTTACTTGTGTATTTTTTTCATCTGCTATTTTAAAAAGTCAAGGGGCTCATCATTGTTAACCATCAGAGAAATGTAAATCAAAACCACTTGAGATATCGCCTAACTCCAGTAAGATCAGCCCACATCACCAAGTCCCCAAACTGCAGATGCTGTGTGGATGTGAAAACAAAGGAACACTTCTGCACTGCTGGTGGGATTGCAAACTAATATAACCGTTTTGGAAAGAAGTATGGAGAATTCTTAAAGAACTGAAAGTCAACCTTCCATTTGGTCTTGCAATGCCATTACTAGGTATATACCCAGAAGAACAAAAATCATTTTACCACAAAGACATTGGCACCAGAATGCTTATTGCAGCTCAATTCATAATTGCCAAGTCAGGGAAGCAACCTAAATTCCCATTCCTTGAATGGATCAACAAACTGCGACATACATGTACCATGGAGTACTGTACAGCCATAAGAAAAGTTGGAGACTTTACATCTTTTATGTTTACCTGGATGGAGCTGAAACACATTCCTCTTAGTAAAGCATCTCAAGAATAAAAAGATATATATCCAATGTACTCAATACTAATATGAAACCAATATATAGACAATGGCATGTCCACAGGAATGATAAAACACAAATGTAGTCTAGCTAGGGGGATAGAAGAGGAGGAAGAGGGGTGGAGGGAGGAGGAGGGCAATTGAAGGGAGGAGGAAGGGCAATTGGTGGGATCTCACCTAACGTACACAATGTGAGGGTGTTCAGCAGGCCCTCTGGGTGACGGGCTCAACCACAACTTGAACTTTATCTTAGAAGTGAGAACAATGTAACCTAAAAATTTGTACCTTCATATTAAGTTAAAATAAAAAAAATTTAACTTTTTAAAACATAAACTTTAAAAAATTAAATTAAAAAATCAAAGGGAGCCAAGCATCGTGTGCCCCAATTACTCAGGAGGCTGAGGCAGGAGGATCACTTAGGTCGAGGAGTTCAAAGCCACTGATTATACTCCAGCCTGGGTAACAGTCAGACTCCAGGTCTCCAGGTGTGTGTGTGTGTGTGTGTGTGTGTGTATGTGTGTCTCCATATATATATATTCACTTGTGCAAATAGATATATATATGTAATATGTGTGTGTTTATATATATAGGTATATAGAGAGAGAGACAGAGAGAGACATAACTATAGTAGGAGTTGTTCAAAGTTAACTCCTTTACTATATTTACATGAGACATCTCTATAGTTGGGGTTGTTCAAAGTTAATTTCTTTTCTATAGTCCCTTAGGTGGGGTAAATCAAAGTGTTCAATCCCATGGTTTCCCACCATGATTCTCATCTGGCCATCCATCTCACACAAATTTGTCACTCTTTGTTCTTTTTGAGAACAAAAAGAAAAATACTAGTTCTAATGATGGCAGGGTCATCATTCATTAATCTACTAAGAATAGACCTTAAGGCATGTCAATGCTTTTAGATTTATTTTTTATCTTAAGAGCCACTTATTAACTAAAACTAGGGAAAGCCCAAGCTAGCTGCTTTTCCCAGTGCTTCGCTTGCCTGAAATCCCAGTAGAGGAGCCATCTGTCCCCATTTCCCTGGAACTTTCCTTGTTTTAGCACTGAATTACCTCAGTCCTAGGCAAACCAAGAAAGTTGGTCACAGGAAACATTCTTCATCCTAATAAAAGGCAGATTAAGTAGAGTGAGCCTTAAACAACATGGGGGGTTATAAGTGCTGACTCCCCATATAGTTGAAAATCCAGGTATAATTTTGGACTCCCCCAAATCTACTAATAGCCTACTGTTAACTGGGAGCTTTGCAGATAACATAAAAGGTTAATTGAAATATATTTTGTATATTTATATGCATTATCTGCTGTATTTTTATAATAAAGTAAGCAAGAGAAAAGAAAATTTTATTAAGAAAATCCAAAGAAACAAAATATATTTGCTATTCACTAAGTGGAAGAAGTTCATCATAAAGGTCTTCATTTTCATTGTTGTCACATTAATAAAGTAGGCTCAGGGGAGGAGCAAGAGGAGGGTTTGGTCCTGTTGTCTCAAGGTGGGAAGAGACGAGGGGGTGAAGGAGTGGAAGGGAGGCAGGAGGCACTTAACTCTATGAAAATATGTTGTAACTTCTGACACTTTTGCTTTTTCATTTCTCTAAAAGCGTTTCTGTACAGTACCAATCCTTCTTCTGCTGTTTTCTTTAGATTCAGTGCCCGTGCCATAGAAGGGCACGTGTGGTAAAAGAAGCTGAAAGCATTCTTTAGTAGCTGGAGCCATTCTGCCAGAGCATCTCATGTCACCGTTTCCTGGTGCTCTTTTTCTACGTCTGCTTTCCCATCTCTGGCACTGGTTCAGAAGCCCTCAACTCCATCACATCGTCCTCTGTCAATTCCTCTGCTAGAATTTGGATTTCTCCAGGATTCTCTGTGTTGAAACCTTTCTTCCCCACCCTTTTTGCCATATCTGGGGTCTCTTTCACAATTTCCTTGATTGGCTCTGTCACAAATCCTAAGAAGTCATGGACACAATTTCTCCAGCAGGCTTAATGGCCTTCATGGCTCTTCCTATAATGACAGTGGCATCTTCAGTGGTATAATCCTTCCAGACTTTCATGATATTTTCTCTATGGGGGTTCTCTTCTGTGGCATTGCCAATTCTTTCCCTACAGTAGCATGTGCCATGAGACTTAAAGGGCCACATGACCTCCTGATCTAGACACTGAATTAGAGATGTTGTGTTTGGGGGCAAAGAGACCACTTTGACATCTTCAGTGCTGAACTTATGGACACTGCTCAAATTCAAAAGAACTTTAATGGGCTGTCCCTTACTGGAAAATTCCTGACTTTGGGAAGAAAACATCAATGGAACCAATCCAGAAAAGGGGTTTTTATCATCCAGTCCTTCTTACTGTACAACCAAAAGACTGACAGTTGGTGTTTATCTTTCCCGTTTAAGGTTTAGGAGTTAACAGCTTCACACATAAGGGTTGTCCTGATAATAAACCCAGCTTTATTTGCACAAAACAGTGGAGTTAGCTGATTACTTCCCGGCTGAAATCTGTTGCTCACTTCTCTTTCATACTAGTAAATGCCCTCTGTGGCATTTTTTTCCCCAGAATAGGGCATTTTTGCCTGCATTAAAAACCTGTTCAAACAGATACCCTTTCTCCTCAGTGATTTTCTTAATGACATCTGAGAACTCATCTGTTGCTTCTGGGTCAACAGAAGCTGCTTCTCCTGTTATCTTGACTTTTTTTTTTTTTTGCAGTTTTATTTTTGGCTGGGGCTGGGTTGGAACCCACCACCTCCAGCTTATGGGGCCAGTGCCTTACTCCTTGAGCCACAGGTGCTGCCCACTTCTTTATAAAATTATCAAACCATCCTTTGCTGGCATCACATTTTCCTTTGTTTTGCTTTGTCATGTAACTTTGCTTTTTCTTGAATCATATTAGTCTATAGGTGTGCCCTTCTTAGCAACCCCACACCCATATGAGAACTGCAATTTCAACATAAGGTAGAAAGATACTTTGTCAAAAGCGCAGGGCTTTTGAATTTGCTGACATAGCTGCAGCAATGGCTCCACACATTTTTATCAATGGTCCTTATGCTGGATTTATTTGTCTTGAAATAAAGGGCAACTACGAATGAAAAAAAAAGGGCGCAACTACAAGTGCAGACCTCAATCTACGGTACACATCAAGCAATTCAACTTTTTCTTATAAGGTCTTGTGAGGACTTTTCTCAGCTTCTTGTGAGCACTCCCATCGTCAGTAGTGGCGCTTTGTATGGGTTCCATGGTGTTAGTAAAGTCTTACGGTATTGTACCAAACATGATGATGTAAAATGCGTGAAAGCCAGGAAAGATCACATTTTACTGCAATATGCAATTTACTGGAGGTGAACTGTTCACACAGTTCTATGGTTGTTTGTATTTTGCAGATAAAAATACAAACAACCATAGAAGTGGGGTGGTGCCTGTGGCTCAAATGAGTAGGGCATGGCCCCATATGCCAGAGGTGGTGGGTTCAAACCCAGCCCCGGCCAAAAACTGCAAATAAATAAATAAATAAATAAATAAAACACCAGTTACCCTTAAAAAAAAATACAAACAACCATAGAGATGATTTTATGCAGTTATGACTTAATATTGTATCTTTACATTTGTTTTCATTTCTCTCATTATGAGTGGTGCCTGGGCAGTCTTTAAATGCTTGTGTAGGTGAGTTTTGATAAATTTTAATTTTTTATAAATAGAGTTATGTACATTCTATGATTGTAAATGATAAAATAGACCTTATCAACATATATTATGAATTTGTGAAATACCTAACTTTTGCTTAATTTTTTCAATATTTCTAGGCTCCATGGTTTATTTGTGAGTTTTTTTCAAACCACTGGAATCTTCAAAAAGTTTTCCCGTATATTTATTGAAAAAAAAATTCAAATCCACGTTTTTCACAGGTCAGCTGTAAATCTTGGAAGGTTTTTCTCTTTATCCAGCAACATTCAGGCAACATAAGCTAATATTTGTTTCTCTGATAGGTTATCCAGAAAGTTCTGTAAACTGAAATACATATGTATAAAAAAGCATTGATGTACATTTGCTCATAAGCTTCCTTAAGTTTATCTGCAAAATACAAACAACCATAGAATCACAAGGTCACTCAAGAAAGATGGTTAATTTCCTTATTCAGTTTCACACTTCCATAGCACTCAGATTTTATATATCAGAGATACTTACTAAATGCTTCCATTTTCACATTTTTGGTTTGAAGTAGCAGCTTTGTTGATATTGCTTGATGACTCTCACTCAGCATGTCAGAATTTGTTGAGGGATGCAAATTATTTTCTCTTCCTGTGTTTGGACACTAATCTGATCATTCCCCCTTTGACTTTTGAAATCTAAAAATCCTTATCAAGACTTAGGAAAGATAATAATAACCTCAATGTTTTAAACTTTTAAAAAAATAGACTTGATGCACTTCATCTGCTCATCTTTCTTTTCCAAAATGTAAAAGTATTAGTGAAAAGATCTTTCCTGATTTCTCATTTCTTACCATCAGTGACCCAGAACAAACAGCTTTTGTTTCCAATTGATTTTCAAAGTATTCCAATCCTAAATAACCTTTAAATTGAGTGCATGTTTTATGCTAATCCATTGCTTTACTGGTAGAAGAGGAGTTAAAATTATTTTAGAAAGTTCCTTTACTTCTCTAGCATTAGCTCTATCGAGCATATACATATTAATAATCTTTTAAATTACTGTTAATTTTAAGACATTACTGTACCTCTGTTAGAAGGACATAAAGCTGAGCCATTTAGAATGAGTCGTGACAGATTTACCCCAAATCACTCATATAATCTTATTCGGTCTCCTTTGTGGCTAGAATACAATTTAATGCCGTGATTATTTTGGATAATCAGGCTTTCCTTTATCTGACATTGAAAGTCTTATTTCAAGATGGGCAATCTGAACTTGAATGTCCTTCTCAAACTTGAATGTCCACACAAACCATAGTTTGGGAAACTTCTTAAACACAGATTCTGATTCTGCAGGTCCAGGCTGAGGCCCAGGATTCTGAATTTCTAACAAGTGCCCAAGTGACACTTCTGCTATTGGTCTATGGATCACAGTTCAGGTCTGAGGTGGGTATTCTCAGAGTGTGGTGTCAGGACCAGTGGCTTAGGCATCACCCAGGACCTTGGCAAAAACAAAAATTCTCAGGGCCCAACTCAGACTTTCTGAATAACAAATGTGGGGTCAGGCCTGGTAGTCTTGTGTTTGCACCAGCATACCAATGATTCTGCTGCACACAAAGTTTGAAACCACAGCTCTGAACAGTTAGGACCCTGCTCTAAACAAGTACGTCTGTCTGCCTACATGAACTAGGTAATGTGCTATTTCTCATTAGGGAGGAAATCAAGTCTGTGTGAGACACCCCCAACAGTTGGCAATGGCTAAGTCACCTGCAGGAAAGACGTGTTCAACAGATCTGCTGCACTGGTGAGTGGGCTCTGGGAAGCCACAGCGCAGGCTGCAGTTTCATCAAGCTGGCCCTTCCTGCATCCAAATGCACAGGTGGCACTGACACCATCACTCGGTGTGAGACAACTCTGACATGAGTTAACAGAGCAGTGCTGGCCTGCCCGCCAAAGGGATCAGCACGTGCTTAAGGCCCCTGTTAGCGGGCACTAAAATAAGAAGAAAAAAAATCTTAATTTAACACTTTCCCCAAAAAGCATGAAAATAGACAGGGGGGCGAAATCACATTATTCAACTTCTTTACGCTCCTCTTACTGTGTAATACAACTTAGTGTAGTCTCCGGTGCCAGCAACCTGTCTGCAAGTCCTGGCTCGTCCATGGACTAGCTATAACCTTGAGCAAGTTACTCACCGCTCAGGCCTTCATTTCCTCGTCTGTAAAATGAGGAGAATGCTGTTTATGCAAATCGAACACCACATCAATGTTTGTAAAGCTGTTAGCCCAGTGCCTTGTCTTTATTAAGTGCTTAATAAATATTTTTATTACAAGTGGGTGAAAAGAAAAGAAAGGCCTACCTCCTTTTTTTCAGTGCTCAAGATCTTAAAAAAACTAATTTTTTCCCCAGTGAATTTTAACAAAGCTTATGAGGAATCAAATAGAAGTCAGAAATGCCAGCTGACAAGAGGCAGCATCTGGAGAGATCTAGGGGTCGTAAGGAAAAAAACCAACAAAAGCCAGCTAGAACTAGAGAATCTGCAGGGCTCTGCACAAAATCAGAGCATATCAGGAAAAGGAACACGCCTTACACCTCTGGTGTGGACCTCAGGAGACTTGTGCATGCTGGCCACCCACATGCCTCACAATATCCTCAGCAAATTTCAGAACTTTAGGCCGCACCACCGATTCTCACCCTGGCTGCAAGTACAATCACCTAGGGGGTTTTAAAAGCTACTGATACCTGCGTGCCTCCCCCAAAAAGTCTGTTTTGTTGGTCTGGGGAATTTCCTAGTCATCAGATTTTCTAAAATTTCCCCAAGTGAGTTCATTAGATGACCAGGGTTGAGTGTCTTACATTTTAAGTTTGTCAGCATTGATCCTGGAAGCTGTGATGGGTTGATGGGGGGTAACTGCGAAACACAAGGCTAGAAAAACCCAGACCCTACTTGTTTATCTCCATCTTTTCTGTATTTACCTCCTCCTGAGCCACTACTAATCCATATGGCGACTTTATGTGATTCAGAAACATGTTTCCCTTCTTCAAGATGCATTTTCAAGAACTGAGGATAGTCCAAGATGCTGAACGACATTAAGTAACAGGTTAGCCAACCAGTTTCCCGGATGACAGCAACAAAACAAGAGACCTAAGTTCAAGTCAGGGGACTCTGTGACTCACAGACAGCAGTAGTCGGATGACCAGCTTTTTCTTCCACCAATCCCTCAAGCTCCCTTTCCCACAGCAATGCCAAGGGGGCCAGGTGACTTCTGCATGTGCAGTGAAGTCTCTTTGTGTTATAGGAGAGCAACCCTGAACGTGGGGAACTGATCTTTTACAGTGGGAGGAATCCTGCCAGGCCTTTCAGCCACAGAGATAGTATCTCTGCCTTTCAGAGCTGTTTTCTACACATACATCCTGGAAATGATAATTTGGAATAAAGAAAGTCAATGCCTCTGCTGGTAAGATGTGAAAAAATGAGAGACTCATAGAGAACTGTCTCCTGGCACAGTCTTCTTGCATTGTAAAATAAATTGTTATACTTATTTCATTAGGATGAAAATTTTTGTGCCCCCTGCCATGCAACTGTAATAATAAATATGCAAAACTACCTTGTGTACAATGCAGATGGAGCCCTCCTGGATAAGGCATCACTGAGCAGTTCACAACCTGCCCAACTATGTCCTGTGCCATTATGTCTTAGCTTTTATATTTCTATCTTGCTTTCTATATTAGCCTTCTAGGGCTACCACAGACTGGGTGACTTCAACAACATACATTTATCCCCTTATCATTTTGGAGGCTGAAGTCCAAGTTCAAGGTGCCAGCAGGGTCGGTTTCTTTTGAGACCTGTCTCCTTGGCTTGTAGACGTACACCGTCTTCCCATGTCCTCACGTAGCCTTTCCTCCAGATGCACATCCTTGGTGTCATTTCCTCTTCTCATGAGGATGTCTATCATATTGGACCAGGATCTCACCCTTATGACTTCATTTAACTTTAATTGCCTCTTTAAAGGCCTTATCTCCAAATAAGTCCCATGGAGAGTTAGGTCTTCAACCATGAAGTTTTGGGACCCACAATTCACTCCGTAACATTCTTCTATTCTGTCCTTGTTAGTCCCATTTCAGCACACATATATATTTATATGTACACACACATGTATATTTATATTATATACACACACACACTTTTTTCCATTTTAGATAGATTCTCACTGTTGCCCTGGGTAGAGTACCATGGCTTCACAGCTCACAGCAACCTCAGTCTCTTGTGCTCAAGAGAGCCTCTTAGCTCAGCCTTTCATGTAGCTGGGACCACAGGTATCTAGCAGAACACCGACTGGTTATTTTGTTATGTTTTGTTTCCTGTTTTTAGTAGAGACAGGTTCTTGCTCTTGCTCAGGTTGGTGAGCTTACCCACCTCAGCCTCCCAGACTGCTAGAATTATAGGTATGAGCCACTACACCCGGCCAGCCTTCCTTTTAGCCTTGTTTTTTTCAATCATCTTATCACCTGTCATTTTCCTACTTCTACTCCAACTTTTTACTAATTACTAACCATAGTGTTTTGATACTTTTAGACATACATGTTCAGCCCCATATCCTCTGGGCCTAATCCTTGTTGTTAGCTTGGTGGAGCAACGTAAGGCACTTCAGGACTGGCACACATAAATTAAACTAGCAAAACCCACGTACTATGTATAATGACTGAATTCTGCACAAGTGACCTATACCAAAAAGTAGAAAAGACAACAGACTTCTGAGAATTGTGAGATGATGTCAGGAAGATGTGACATGCCACCATGTCTGAAGATGTGCCATAGGTAACCTGCTCTCTTACCAGTTGCAAGAGCTCAAATTTAATCTCTTGTAAGATCTGCACTGAAAAGGCAGCCTAACAAGTACGTGCTATCATGTGTCTGGGTGTTGCGACAAGACGACAAGGGTCAGCATGGAATTTCAAAAGGGGAACAAAGAAAAAGAAGTGAATAGCACTGACGAGCACGTCCTGGGGAGAAACTGCATCTAGCAAATCCCAACAAAGACACATCCACTGTCCCACAGTGGGGACGTCCATCTGGCTCTCCCAAAGCCTTGGTGAACCCCCCCACAAATCCCTCTGTGATGGTTACTTAACTGGGCTAAGAGATGCCCCTATAGCTGGTAAACTTTGTTTCCAAGTGCGTCTGGGAGGGTGATTCCAGAAGAGATGAGCATTTGAATCAGCAGACTGAGTTAAGAACATCAGCCCTCACCAATATGGGAGGGCACTATCCAATCCACATGGGGCCCAAATAGAACGAAAACTCAGATAAGGGCCAAGTTGCTCTCTGTCTTCTTCACTTGATCTTTGTCAAAAGGCCAAGAAATGATGCTCTCTTTCTTGAGCTAGAATATCTTCTCCTAGCCTTGTGTTTCGCAGATATTGACACTTCTGGCTCTCAGGCCTTCAGACTCTTACTGAATCACACCCCTAGTTTTCCTGGTTCTCCAGATTGCAGATGGCAGGTGATAGACTTCTCAGCCTCCATAATCATGTGACTTAATTCTCATAATAAATCTCATATATATATGAAGCCAGGCCCTGGGCTGAAACTGGTCCCTAATAGGATATACTAATATACATATCCAATTAGTTCTATGTCTTTGGAAAACCCTGACTAATACCCCCTCCCACTGCTTCATTTCAGTCCCACACTTGGCAAGCAGCATCCCATGACTCAGACTTCTCAGCCACACTGCTATAGGCAAGGACTCTAGACAGTGAGAGCAACCAGCCTTGCAGTGTTAGGGAACAGCCAAAGTGTAAAATGGCACGGCATGCTGGTATGTGCAGCAGCCTCCTACCAGTTTGTTGGTGAGAACACTCCCCTTCCAGTGGAAGATTACTAGGACTCCACACAGCATGGTCACCTGGGTGACCTCATGAAGACATTTCCAAGAAGCTGACCTCTCTAACCACCTCCACGTTACTCCCTGACAAGCAAGTTGTCCCATGTCCTCAGCTTTCGTCCTGCCCCTAGGCCAGTCCCTGGGCTGACACTGGTCCTTAAAATTCCAGAAGTCTACAGAGTCAGGTTAATTCCAGACCCTTCAGGGAGGTCCCAGGTGTCCAACTTAGGGCATGCAGGCAGAATGCTATTCCCAAGACTGAAAAGGGATTTCACAACTGTTCAGGAGCCAGAAAGGGCTAAGAACTTGGAACCATCACATCATCCTCACATTTATTCATTTCCTCATATTTCATTCATTCAGCACCTAGAAAGTCCAGGACCTATTACCGGCCACATTCTGGTGTTGAGTGGAACATGACCCATGGACTCCCCTTGGCAGGTGAACATATGCATAGGACTGGTTACCAGCTTTGCAGGTCTTGATTTCATCAGTGCACCCAAAGTTGACTAGAATCTTGCGGACTGAGTCTCACCAATCCAAGTCATATGTGAACAGACAATCAGAACTCCAATGTAGTGATTTACATCGATCAGAATTTTATAGTTTCTAGTGTCCATAGAAGCCTTCTGTTGAGGCCCTTGTCTGCATCAAGGTACCTGAGAAGGCAAGTCAGCAATGGTCGCTTGGTGAAAGAACAAGTGCTGAGGGCTACCTAGCGCAGACCACGGAAAAGCCTAATTTCCATAGGAGCGTCCGCATTGCAAACTGCCTGTTGTCACAAAGATATGAGAAATTTGTTCATCCTCTGGAAAATCAGCTAACACAAATGGTCACCCTAATTGCCAGGTACTGTTAGAATGGGCTATGTGTGACAACTGGCCTAGTCAAGACCCCTAACATGAGGACTACTTATTGTTTATCTGGGCAACATGTACGTGAAAGGTTCCTTTCTGTTTCTGCCGTCTCTGAGTGCACGTTACACCCTGGCTTACGCTGATTCCATAATAAGTGGGTTCTCTTTCACTACCTCCTTTGTGGAGAGATTTCTGGATTGGGAGAAGATTTTGTGTTTAATCATATTCTTTCATGTCCACGGCCTTTAGCACAGTGTTTCTCACATGTAGAAGGTTTTCTTTTGATTTTGAATATTCCTTTTCCCCCTTTCACACATCTGAAACGAAGACAAGTTTTCTAGTTGGTGGAAAAAAAAAGTATAATACCTATCCTGTATGTAGAACCATACAGAGTTTGAAAATCTTTGCAAGCTAGATTTTATTATATTAATAAAACATGAATAGCCATCTGGTTATTATTGGTGTTTATTAATCATGAAAATTATATGAACTTTTTCTAATAAGAAATATCACATTACTATTAACCCACAGAAAAAATAACGTTCTTTGTGCAGACTAAGGTGTATAAAAGGAAGAAGAGAGGGAGGGAACAGTGTGAAACAGGAATTCTGAAAGGCAGAACCAAAGTAGTCATGTGGAAAATACTAAGTCTCAGAAGCATCACAAGAGGCCATATTGAGTCTAAGTATTTTTCTAAAATTTGGAGGAAATACTAAAATGTTGAAATGCATAGCTAGTTTGCATTCTTTGAATGAGTCATGACAAACATTTCAGCTGACAAGAATTTCTCTCACTGAAACATGACAATAGTGAGCTTTTCATATTAGCTGTAGCTGTCATCGCTATAATACTCAGAGACTATTCTATTGTGTACTGAACTGGGGTGGGGACGGGGTTTAAAGGTCTCACCCCTCATTGAAAAATTAGGCTAATGTGTCTGGGTATAAAATTTAAAAGCCAGAAAAAGTCTAATTGGATTGGACTGTGAGTTAGCATCATGTTTTCTAGACTAAAAAATAAAATAAGGATAATTTATGAGGAGCAAAGTAAGAATTTGGCAAAATGTATCTAGCAGAGACTCTGGTAGACCCATGCTCCAGACACCGGGGAGCAGACAATATCATGTCCTTTCCATGGTCTGTGTAAGGTAGCCCTCAGCACCCGCTCTTTCTCCACTAACCAAGTGAGCATTGCTAACTTGCCTTCTCAGGCACATTGATACAAAGAATGGTCTCAATAGTAGACTTCTAGGAACATCAGAAATTATAACATTTTTATGCAGATAAATAAATTAGAATTATGATTGATTATTCTCATAAGACTTGGGTTAGTGATGGTCCCCAAGATTCTAGTCAGCGTAGTCAACTTCAAGTGCACTGATGAAATCAAGACCTGGTAAGCTGTTAACCAGTCCTGTGCATATATTTACCCACCAAGATTTGCCAATGAGTCATGTTTCCATGGAGACCAACCTCAGCCCAATTGACTCTCTACTACCAGACATCAGTTGATGTCTTTGTGATTCTCCCCCAACCCACCCTTTGCCTCCTTCACTCTCACTCTCTCCTTCTTCTTCCCTCCCTCTCTGTCACTCCTCTAGTTTCATGAAGCAAATTTTAGAACGCTTATTTGTCACCTATGTAGAGGCAGAGAAGGGTGATTCCTTTCCTCCCCATTATAAAGGGGGCCAGCAAAATGGCCAACAACTTTATTACAAAAGACAAATTAATAGGAAGGAAGAATGAGAAATGTATTTGATGATAGTTTTACATGACATGAGTGCCTTCAGAATAAAGACCCAAAGATATAGGGAAAACTGTTCATGTTTATGCTTAGATTCCATGAAGAAGGGACAGCCACCTTAGGAATGTGATCGCACAAAAAAAGGTATGAGCTAAGGGTATGAGACTGGGTAGGGAAACCCAGCAAGGCCTGTCTGCTCAGATTTTTCTTGGCCTTTGTGCAACATACCTTTCTCTGTGCAACATACCTTTCTTGGCCACGACTTCTCTGGAATGAGGGTCTTAATTTCTTTGTGGCCAGCTGTTACACAGGAAGGTGGGGGCAATTAGGCTTTATGCTGGCTCTTGGGAAAAAACCCTCTAGTTTCTATGGTTTGCTTCAGGGAAGAATGAAGTGTGACAGACAGGGGGACAGGAGAAGGTCAGAGAGAAACTTTGCTTCTGAGGCTTTCATTTTGAGGTATTATTTTCTCAGCCCCAACACCCATGAAAATACTCAATGGAGAAGAAAGAGATAAAATCACATCAACACAGCTTAATGATCTATGTTCTATAAAATGGGACAAAGCCACATGAAGAAATGTGAAAAGCAGATGCTGACAATTCTTAGAGGAATATCATGGTACCTGAGGAGCCCATCCAAATAGTGTGTGGCATGCCATGGCCCCCTCTGCAGACTAAGTGACCACACACATGATTCCAGCACTCCTAGTAGTGGTACTGACCTAGGAGAGCAAACTAGAGGCCACAGTGACCTTGCAGTGGTTTGATCCAAAAGTTCTACCCAAATGAGGTGATGGGGGTAAACCACAGACTCTCTGTCTAGTTTCTGCAAGCTGGAGATATTTTTTAAACATCAATACTAACATGAGAACAAGGCTGATCCTCTTAACCCTGCTGGTTTTGTACCCTGCCCAGCACCTCTCATTGAAGCTGAGTTTGACGCCTTCCATAAGATCTGGCCAGGAATGCCCTATGAACACCAAGCCTCGGGTGGTCATTCCAGCTTGGGGAACAAGAAGACAGAGGTGCATCCACCCCAGCCAGAGAGACCCTACAGCTAAGGGTCATGTCCTGACCCAGCGACCAGTCTGACGAATGTGGAATTTATCGATAAGAACGAGCAGTGCGTGATGCCCTGCCCTGAGTAAGAACAAAAGCATGGAAAAGAGGGACCAAGACGAAGAAGCACTGTGTGTGAACCCAGAAGAAAACATCTGTTTTTGAAGTCATTTTCTGAAAGACATTGAGAAGTTACAGTATTCATAAACTATTACCACCCATGTGTATGTCAGTCAGGTTCCTGCAGACTGGGTATGCTAACTTGACCACCACAGGGTGTCACAATGACACAACAGCCAGTTATATATGCTCAAATTCATAGTTTATTGAAGGGCAATTCATATTCCACACACAGGCAGTAATAAGAAAGGGGGTAATGAACCACAGCAGTGGCTCAGGAGACCTATGCACTGACAGCCAAGTTGAATGAGTCCAGAAGTCTTTGACGACAGACAGTGGGGATTATTGCTTCTCTCAGGTAGCGCCAAGATGGCAAAAGGCTGAGGGAAGGCTGTTCTTTGCTGCTTTTATGCTCCTCCCAGGTGGGTCTGTTCTCATGATCTTGGCTCCCTTTCACTCTGTGTCAGTTTATTTCAGATCCCAGGTGGTACCAAGCAACAACAGGTATTATCACGTCAGTCCATTATATGTATGTCAATTACCCCAAGAAGGGGTGACGCCACTGTGGGCTTAATGCTACTTGGCATGTGTAACTCCATTTTGAGACTTTAGGATCACAGGTCATCGCTCTATATCATGAGAACATACTGCTGTGTAAAATGCTAATCAGAGAACAAGAAAGAGTTCCTACAAAGGAAAAACATGATTGCCAAAATAAGAAAATAAAAGAGCTGAATAGCAGAAAGGGCACAGCTGAAGAATGAATTAGTGATCAGAAGATGTAGTCATGCCATCCTATCAAAACACTGAGCCCAAATGTAAAAACGTACAGATTAAAAGTTTCAAGTGAAGACACTGGTGAAAAACGCACAGTCACAACAATATCTACCTAATATATATTCAGAAGGAGAACTAGAGAGGAAATTAAATCAAGAAAATTGTAGAAGAAAATTTCCCTGAGATAAAAAAAAAAGGAAAAAGAAATCTGCTCAAGTCTGGTGTGAAATGGAAGTATCAGAAGGATATAAGTAGACATTTGTTGCCAAGATGGTTAACTGTGTTCCTTTTGAGACCTGGGATAATTCTATATTTAAATTTAGCTTTAAAAGAGCAAGAACTACTTCAATTCTTCTCGTTTCACTAAATGCACACAATTTCTGCTTGGAGCATTTTTAAAGTCTGCCTGATTTACTCAAATAAGGCATCAATCCATTTTATTCTGCTTTTAGCAAACATCTGGTGCAGGGCAATATGGCGCCTGGATAATCATTCAACATTTGCTAGTCAACTAAGAAACACTAACAGTCTGTTTTATGCTTACGAGAAAGCTACAAACAATACTCTTCTTTGAGGCAGTGTGATTTGGAGATAAATTATAACCACACTGAGCTTCCACAAATGGAAAGATTTCTTCATAATAAAATATGTTGAGTCAGTTGCATTTAAGCAATGAATTTACAGCCACACATTCATTCAATAGTTCAGATTTCTTCACTTCATAAAGCCTGGAATGTAATCCTTTCTTGTACACTTAGAAGATTCCATACAAAATCTAATGAATGAGTAAAGAACACAGAAGGGAAGGCAGCATATATTCATATACAAAATAAACATTGGCTCTGGGAAGCATTCTCCTAAATATTTATTGTAAAATATTCTTTCTTGATGTCTTACTAGAGTTTTTCCCTTCCCTATTAAAATTTGATTCTATCTTCTTGCCTAAGGGCTGGGAAAAATGGAGACAGAGCCATGACAGATAGATAATAGCCTAAAGTGGAGAAGATTTTGTTAATTGTTGCTATTGTTGCTTAAAGGAAATTAAATATTGTTTGCCCCAAGTTTCATGTTTTACAAAAACATTCTCCTGATAAGTACATTTCAATGCCCCAGATGAATTTACAAAAAACGAATCAGGGTAACAAACCCTGGTGACTCCCAATATATGTTCTCATAAAATGTTGGCTCCCAATAAAATGAAACTTAATAATAAGTTCTGAGACTGACTCATCTGATTTTGCCCCAAAGTAGAACAGGAAGGGCTAGGCCAGAAAGGGGAAATTGAAAACCAAATCCCCTAATTAGCTATCTGGACAAAATTAAACAGACTAAATGGTTTTTCTCCTTTAGAAATAGTCTGCCTGCTCAGTCCCTGAGATGTTGTTTCATAAATTCCTGATTTACTCTGATAGTTCACATTCTCCCCCCAAAACAATCCTTATAGCAGGAACTGCTGTTGTCAAGATGATGAGAAAGATGGGTTCACTGTATTCCACTTGCTGTCAGACCAGCATTCCAAACACAATGAAAGCCAAGCCATTTAAAAATATATCTTCCTGACACATTTTTGTTGACAATGAAGAGGAGTTAAACTTTATTCCTATGTTGCTATAATTGACTAATTGAAAGCATCTGGTTTGCATTGATTCTCCCCACACTATTTATTGAGAATCTATGGCATCTGAAGCATTGTGTGAGACCTCTGGATATGGCAATCAATGGGGTAGATCAGTTCCCTGCCTAAGGAGAACTTTCATATCTAATAAGGAATACAAAGAGGGAACTCATATGCCCCATGGAAAAATGCACTTCACCTAAATTTAGGATGCTGTGGAGAGCTCCTAGAAGTAACCTCTACCCTTGGATGGGGGTCCTCAGCTTTGGTACTATTAACATTTGGAGCCAGTTAATTCTGTGATGTTGGAGCTGGCCTGTACATTATAGGATGTTTACCAATATACCTGGACTTTACTCATTAAATGCCACAATTTGGTGACAATCAAAATATCTCTAGACATTGCCAAATGTCCCCTAGGGGACAAACTTATTCCTAGTTAAGACCACTGTTTTAGGTGGAAGATGAGGGAAGTTGTGGGGTAATGGAGAAGAAAGGAGTAGTAGGGTGGGAGACAAGACCTAAGAGGTTAAGAGGGGATCACTAGCACCAAGGTCCCTAAGACAGCAAAGACCAATGGCCCCATAGAGGTATGTGGGTGGCAGGTGTTAAGCTTGAGATGAGAATGAAAAGGTAACTAAAGTCATAACCTAAGGATCCTTATAAATCATTATCAGCTTGGAGTTGGTATTAATTATCCCACTGCTATGGGCAATGGTTAACTTTATCTGTCAAATTAACTGGGCCATGGAGTGACCAGTTATTTACTCAGACATTATTCTGGGTATTTCTGTGGGAATGTTTTGGATGAGTTTAACATTTAAATCTATAGATTGAGTAAAGCAAATTGCTTTCCCTGATATTGATGGGCCTTGTTTAATCAGTTGAAGGTCTTCCCAGAATAAGAGGGAATTTCTCCCAGTCACTGACTTAAACTGGCACAAGGGTGTTATCCTGCCAATATTCTCATGTTGAGAGTGAAGTTTGGAGTTGAAACTCCTCGGACTACTTTCTGTTCAAATAACATCTGCTTGCTGGGTCTCAAGCTTGCCAGCATTTGGACCGGAATCATACCACCGGCTCTGCTGGTTCTCAGACATTCAGACTTGGACAGGCACTATACAAGCTCTTCTGAGTCTCCACCTTGCCAGCTGCAGATTGTAAAATTTGTCAGCTTCCACAGTCGCATGAGCCAGTTGCTCATAATACACATGGGTAAATATAGAGAGAGACACATTCAGTTGGCTCTGATGCTCTGGAGGATCCTAACTAATACACAGTATAACAAATCATCTCAAAACTTCTCCATTTAGAACAGCAAGTCTTCATTATCTTGACAGCCTTTTAAGAGTTTAAGAGTTTAGCCAGGAGGAGGAGTGTAGCCAGATGACTCTGGCTTGGGATCTCTCATGAGGTTTGATCTCAGCTCCCAGCCAGGCTGCAGTCTCTGCGACCTTGAGTTGTTCTGAAAAGATCAGTGCCTAAGCCAGCTGTTCATGGGAGGCTTCAGCTCTTCCGTGTGTGGGCCTCTCCTTAGGGCTTCATACAACATTGCTTCTTCCAGGGCAAGTGAGCAAAAAGAAGATTCACATTTAAAAAACAATTTGTATCCCTGAAATATTTTGAAATAAAAAAAATAATAAAGACCCCCAAATAATTATAAATAAATAAAAATAATAGCTCTGGCTTCTATTTAAATCCAGAAGCAAAAAGCAACAGAACTCGCCAATTACTTTTGATTGAAGCATTGTCATCAATATGCAATTTGGCATTTAAGCCTCTGGTCAGTTAGAAAGTGCCTCCAATTAAAGAGGAAGTTAGTCTTTGAATCGATCACAATAACATGAAAGAAAGAAGTAAGTAAATAATTATACCAGTGAGTTATTAAACTAAATCTTGTCAATGCAGTAGTGTGAAAACCAGAGGCCCAGAGTAGCTGAATGGTGGAACTTTCGTCAAAGCTCAATAGACTTGGTCAGCCCATCAGCCCTTACAAAACCTTTCCAAGGGGAAAAGGGGCCATTCTAAGTGTCTGAGGAGTCTCAACTCCAAACTTCACTCTCACCTTGAAAATACTTTATTGCCTCCTGGGATCTTGACCTTTTCTTAAATTGGGAGGTAGTAACAGTGACAAGTCTCATAGAGGTTCTTAAGGGAAATAAAAGAACCCAATACATCGGTGTGTGCATACAAATAAAGTAAACATAGACACTTAAGACAAAAAGTCCAGAATCCCCAACTGGCATGATGCTTAAGGTGGTTTTAAGTATTTGCATGTATCATAGAAGATGTCTATGTTTCCTTTTAGCTCTAGAAGATTGCTATAAATGCCAATTACATAGACTATCCAGCCATAAATCACAGAATCTTATAATGTGATTGTTCTTACACAATGGCCGCCAAATACTCATCTTGCCCACCCCTACCCAAATGCCCATCTTATTCTTTGGATGCAGAAATCCAGCCTTCTGCTGTAAACTGCCTTTGGAGTTCACTGATACAAAGATTGAAATGGTATCTTGAAACACACAACCACCATCTGTGCCAATGTTGAGCTTGGTCTGAGTTTCAGCCCACTGTAGGCAACAGTTGGCTCATGAGTAGAATCAGAACATCCTCATGTCTCCATCCTTCCCACTTCCTCTTCCCTATATCACCCAACTAGATACAGTCATACCTCCCTTCCTTTGACTGTCGGTTAACCACTTAGGATAACCAAAAAGTACCTATGTTCCCCTGGTTGCTGCTGTCCACTTCCCCTCTGACTGGTACCCTGAGCTTCTCTCTCCAGCCCTTTTATTCCATGCATAATAAACCTCCTCTGCCTTCATTTCTCAAAGCATGGCTAATACTAGGTTATGTTATGGAACAAACTTTCCCACGGATATGAGGATAATATTAGGGAATTATTACATTGAAAAGAAAAGCTTCAATCTAGATATTTGATCTCACTCCTCCTCACATCTGTCTGTCTGAGTCCTTTCATGCAGAGTTTCCTGCTGGCCACTTCCCCCTTGTAGCTCCTAGCCTATCGTTACAGCAAAACCCACAAGTCTAGGGGGGATCCCAATGACCCTAGTCTTGCTGTCTCTAGAGCCCTAACATTCTTTCCCGACAGACTTCAATGAAGAGGAGGAAAACCACCTAACTTCATCTGGAAGAGCACTGCCTATCCACAGGAAAGACAACCTTTTGCATTTTTATGCAGTATAGTTGAGCTCCTTTTTCTGAAAGTTCTCCCTTCTATAATAGGGTTGGTATAGAACCCCACACTCAAAAAATTTCCTTCACAGTTGAAACATAGTCTTCCCCCAAAACAAAATCTGCCACTATATTTACAAGAACAGGCTCAGATTTTAAATAACTTGGTTATTGCACTATAAGTATAAACCAATTGGCTGTGACTAGGCAGCCCAAGGAAAGTAGCACTTGCTCAGAGGGGCAGAGTTAGGCCTGGGCAAGCCAAGCCACCATGATTGATTATAGCAGAAATCTGAACAAGCTGTACTGAAGCAGATTCAGGCAGTATCAGAGAGGGAGAGAGGCAGGTGGCAACCCAGAAGCCAGGCAGAGACCCAGGAACCAGGGATGTGTAGATATGGAAATAGCAGCTCAGGAAGAAACAACGGTACAAGCTAAGAAGAATTGCAATTAACTTGCAATGCACTTCTAGGTTCCTAATCTCAAGCTACCAAGAACAACTGGTTAGCATATTTGACCTTGGACAATGGTGACCAGGCAGGTAATGTGGAAGGGAAAAATGGGCATGTACCTTAAATATTAAACATGCCACAGATTACTCTGAACAAACCATGACTCAGGAACATTGATTTTTTTTAATATTAAAATCAATGCTATGAATTGTGTTTGTGTATGGGGTTTCTACCTCAAATTTTCCACATACTCATGCTTATGTCTTTAGGATAAATTTTTAGAAATTGAATACCCTTACAACAAAGATATTTGTATCAGAATGTTTATAGCAGCCCAATTTATAATTGCTAGGTCATGAAAGAAGCCCAAATGCCCATCAACCCATGAATGGATCAATAAATTGTGGTACATGTACACTATGGAATACTATCTAGCCCTTAAGAAGGATGGAGACTTTACCTCCTTCATGTTTATATGGATGGAATTGGAAAATATTCTTCTTAGCAAAGTATCTCAGGAATGGAAGAAAAGGTACCCAATGTACACAGCCCTACTTTGAAACTAATTCATAGCTTTTATAGGAATGTCATAACCTAATTATAGCCTTAGAATATGGGAAGGGGATGGGAGGGGGAGGTGAGGGGGGTGGCTGGGGGGAGGGAGGGAGATTGGTAGGGTCACCTCTATGGTTTGTCTTACAAGGGTACAAGTGAATCTTTCTAAAAGCAGAGTATGAATGTCTTAACTCAATAGCTAAGAAAATGACATGAAGGCTACATTAACCAGTTCATGAGAGTATTTCCAATTGTATATGAAAACACCATACTGTACCCAGTGATTGCATTAATGTACACAGCTATAATTTAATAAAAAAAAAAGAAGAGAAACCATCTCAAAGCTTGCCTTTCTTTGCTGTCATGCCATAACGCCAAACCATTTCTACACCATATTGTTACGTGCAATGAAAAATGGATGCTTTTTGACAATCACAAGCATTCAGCACAATGGTTGGATAAACATGAAGTGCCAAAAGGAGTCAAAAACTAAACATTCAAAAAAAGCTAATAGTGTCTGTTTGGTGGCAGGTACTGGTGTTCATGAAACCTGGCCAGTCGACCCCAGTGGATGTCTGCTGTGACCAGTTGGACATGATGAAGATGCTTGTAATTGAGCAGTCAAGATAGGTCAATAGACACAGGCCAATCCTCTTGCAAGACAACACTGTCACACAACACTGCTCAAATTACAGAAGCTAGGCTTAGAAATTCTCTGTCACGCACCATAGTCACCAGATCCCACACCAATTGACTACCACTTCTTCCAGGCTTGGGATCACTTCTCCAAGGAAAAATAGTCCCTTCTCAAGAATCTGTGGTACATGCCTTTTATGATTTCATTGCTGCTTGCTCTCCAAGCTTCTTCACTGATGGTATACACAAGCCACCATTAAGATGGCAAAACTCTGTAAATAGGTAGGCACATACTTTGATTAACTGTACTGCTCCTTGTTTAAGGTATAATAAACTGAACTTTGGATTCAAAACTAGACATTTCATATTTAATGATCTTTAGTACAACAGTACTAAATGGAACAGTACAGTACTCTATGGAAAACAGTATGGCGATTCCTAACAGACCTAAAAGTAGACCAAACATTTGATCAGCAATCCCAGTGCTGAGTATCTACCCACAGGACAAAATGTCATTTTATTAAAAAAAAAAAAAAAAGACACTTGCACCCCAATGTCTATCACAACATAATTCACAATTTACAGTTTCAAAGACATGGAATCAACCTAAGTATCCATGAACTGATGACTGGATAAAGAAAATGTTTTACACACACACATACATATATACATAAACCATGGAGTACTACTCAGCCATAAAAAAAGATGAAAATTTAATGTCTTTTGTGGCAATTTGGATGAAACTAGAGGTCATTATCCTAAGTGAAGTATCTTAGGAATGGAAAAACAAATACTTGCATGTTCTTGCTTTCAAGCAGGGGCTTAGCAATGGGTATACATAATCATACAGAGTGGTGTAATGAACTTTACAGATTCAAAAGTCGGGATAGAGATGAAAATTACCTAGGTAGGACAAGGTGCACTATTTGCGTGACAGGAAAGTCACTGGAAGTCCTGATGTTTCCTCTACATGATTCACCCATGTAACAAAAACACTTTTATCCTCCTAAGTCCATTGAAATTAATTTTTTAAACTTGAGGTTCTAAATGTCAACTCCTCAATGTTCACCCTTTGATGTTCCCTCACATTCAAGTTTTTGCAGTCCTGGATTGAGATTGTGAAACACTAAAAAGATAGTGTATTAATCAGAAGCAGTGATGATTTTGTTAACTTAGGGCTACATTAAACTATGAAGTTTATTCATCTGGGAAAAAAAAATATGGTGACCTCTTTGATGTATTTTTGTTTTCCTAAAAATGTGTTACTATCAAAGAATACTGACCTGGAAAAGGAGGGAAACATATTCCTACAAGAAATATCTACTGAGGAAAATGCTAGAGCAAAATGCAGAACCTGCCAGAGGAAAATTCAAGATCTCAAGAAGGGCGGCCAGGTGGTGGGAGGGTGACCAGAAAGATTACCTATATATCTGTCTAACAAGGGTACAAGTGAACTTTTCTAGAACTAGAATATAATTGTTTTGACACAATGACTATACAAATGACATGAAATTTATGTGAACCAGCTTGATGAAAGTATTTCAAAATGTATATGAAAACACTACACTGTACCCCATGTTTGCATTAATGTATACAGCTATCATTTAATAAAAAAAAAAGAAAAGACTGCTTTTTATTCAGATTTCCCTACAGACAGCTTGAAATATTAGTTCAGTTATTTTTCTGCCTTAACTTTCTCCTTTCTAAAAGGCAACAAAGCACTTTTGTCAAGATGGGTGTAAGTAAAGCTGAGATATATTCCATTTGTAGTCACTAAATTTTGCACTTTAAGTACTTGATTAGAATAGTTTATGGGATTTCATAAGAAAAATAAATTAAAGAATAATAAAGAAAATAGTATGTGTATTAATGTGGGGCATGTGTATTAATCTCTTCTCAAAAATATTAGGAGGGAAGGAAAACCCAATGTGAAAGACTTGAATCCCTCAATGTTGGCAGAATATATTTATGAAGATGTCATTTTTAAAGAAAATAGTATGTGTATTAATGTGGGGCATTTGTATTAATCTTTCTTAAAAATACTTGAAGGGAAGAAAAACCCAATGCGAAAATGAAAACTTAAGTGAGCTCTTATTGCTGGCATTTTTTCCTTACTATTAAATTATTTTTATTATGCAAATATGTTTATAGCAATAATTTTTATTTGATAATAGATATTGTACTTTATAATGGACTGGTTCAGTTAGATTCCACAATTAACAATCTATCATCCTTTAGACTTCAATAAGTTAGATATAACAGTTAAAACAAATTATTTATAATTAGGTTGAAAACACTGCAAACAGATGGAAATAGCAGCTGCCTATAATGGATATGGTTTTATTTGTTTTAAATTTATTTTTAGAGCTTTGCTGAAAAGGTGAAAGAAAATAGCTACGGTGGTTTATTTTGTTATCCTAATTAAAATTAGAACAGGGCTATAGTCTATAGGTGTAGCTACTTGGGAGGCTGAGGCAATAGCTACTTGGGAGGCTGAGGCAAGAGAATCACTTACACCCAAGAGTTTGAGGTTGTTTTGAGCTGTGGCACCTTGGCACTCTACTGAGGGCGATATATTGAGATTCTGTCTCTTTAAAAAAAAATTGACAGGGCTTTAACTTTGAAATATTTTTGAGAAAACAGATGTCTATGCCCTTGAGGAATTATGCTTTGTATGGCAAGGGCTTGGGTTACAATTCTAACAATATCTAAAAGAAAACTTTAGCTAGCATTTGTGTTTCAGTTCTTAAATTTCCTTAATACTTAACTAAGTCAACTTAATTCTTAAAGTGAAAAACTCTATTTTGGTTAATTAAAAAAATATGAGAAACAGAACTTAATTTGTATTGCATTGCTCTAGAATAGTTATAAAAATATAAATAGCACTTCTTACTAGTGAGGTTCAAGAGGTTATAAAAAGTAGTTTTATTATGACTCAGCTTACCTGATTGTGGACATAATAACTGGATTTATATTAATGAGGTTACATAAATCCTACCTTTTTTTTCTTATAGAAAACTGTTCGCGATAAAGAGCACAGGGCCTTTCAGATAAAACTGGAACGGTTAGAGAAACTGTGCAGGGCTCTTCAGACAGAAAGGAATGAGCTGAGTAAGAAGGTGGAAGTCTTAAAAGAGCGGGTCTCTGTCAAAGTGGCTGATAGGGATTTAGTAGCGCCTAGGATGCGGCCCTGCACTGCCCTGGATCCTCACAAGGAACACAACACTTCCTCAAAGGCTGAGTCCAAAGAAGTGATTGAAACAAAATGCCACACAAAAGACCCTTTCTACAAGCATTGATTATGTGAGGAAGTGTGATCCGTGTATTGAGAGATATATTTTGTGTACACCTTTCTTTGTGAGTAGTAAATACTGGTTTTATAGTGAAAATTTACTCTTTGTACCATGTTTATATTTTCTTAAAACTATTGCACCATGTGGTATATAGAAGGCTGCTTGGCAGTTTTGCATTATTTTAATATATGCATTTTCATAGTTCTGTTGCTCATCATTAAGATTTTTCAACCATTCATTGGAATATATGTTTTGATTGCCTTGTCCTTCCACTGTGAAAGTTTATGTGTTCATTTATTTACCTCTACTCTTTGCATTATTATCTTAATTAAATTGAGACATGTTTTGATAATAGTTCTGATCTGAAAACAAATACTAAATTTAAATTGTATAGCCCCTGATATGAAATAAATAAATACACACACACACACACACACACACACACACATATTCTCTGATATTCTCTCTCTCTCTTGACTAGAGCTGCTTACCTACAACAACTGCAGAGTTGAACACATATAGAATATATAGAGTCTGGCCCTGTATGTCAGTCCTATTTGAAAACACTCTGGATACCCCAAGAAAAGTTTAAATGTTGGGATCACTTAAATTGTGTTACACTGTTTTGTGGGCTTTTCTGGAGTGGTGATTTGCTTAATGATAGTGCATTCCAAGATAGAGAAAAAACTGTTCTAGAGTGATGGCATTTCATTTCATCTTGAGAAACCAATATTTTTGGTTGTATATGCAACTGTTTTATTACAACTAGTTATCACAGTTCAGTTCTCAGATAATGCAGAAGTATCTACCTCTTTCAAGCTGTAAATGAAAATAACTAAAAAAAAGAATCAATACTAACTAACACAGTGTTTTATTTTTAGCTCACAGCTTTCATGATGATACAAACTGATATGAGGCAATTCTATTTTGCTTTTTCAAAGAATTTTTGTAGCAGTATTTTACTAATGTGAATTTGATTTTATTTAGTTAAATCTGTTTTGACATCCACCACCACTTTTTATAAATACTCATATCATTTAAGATGTAATGATTAATAAAAAATATGGAAGAAAATGGAAAATGTTAAGTAAAGACTTAATGATGTAAAGATGTAAAAAAGCTTCTGTGTATTCTTTATAATTAATGTGATACAAATTGCATAACAGTTAAATTCAAAGGTAATTTTTGGATATAGTTGATATTTCTCAAGTCTCAAAATGTATTTATTTTACAATGTAAATAAGCATGACATGAGGGAGACTACCACATTATTGGTTGGCAAAATCCTGATTTTATTCACCGAGAGATCTGTTTGTACCCTTTTCTCCCAGCATTCCCCCATAAAGTATGTGACTCTGTAAGGTTACAGTAGTGTAACTTCTGGAAAGGCTTTTTAAAAAACTACAAGGACTAAGAATATCTCTAGTCTCCACTGAAATCAGCATATTCTTATTCAGTAGGAACAAAATAAATTTGAATAGCAGAGTGTACTTGTGTAAAGAATTTGAGTGTCTTTTTATTGGAAGTGATTGTGGAGGAGTGAATGTTAAGTTTGTATAATTCTATATAAGCAAGTAAGAAAGCTTTCATTTTTTAGCTGAACAACCTGGTAAAAATGTACTTTAACCTGGGTACTCTGTTTTTTGTTTTGTTTTTTTTTTTTTATTAAATGATAGCTGTATACATTAATGCAAACATGGGGTATAGTGTAGTGTTTTCATATACAATTTGAAATATTTTCATCAATGGGTACTCCGTTTAAAAGTACCCAGGTTAAGTTACTTTTAAAGATAGAGGTCAAAAGTAACACCACAAAGAAACAGGTAAGGAGAACCAAAAATCAATACCTATTGACAACTGTTTCATTGACAAAAATTGATAGAATTAACTCTTTTGGAGCCCTGGAATTTAAACTTCCAGAAACCAGGGGCTTGCTTAACTAGAAAAAAGGAACTACTAAATTTCTGTAAGCATAGTGGCATTTGATTACCTGTCTGCTGTCACACATTCTCTAGTCTCACAATAGCTGTGGATGTAGGAGCCTGCTTTACTGGTATAGGTTGCTGGCTTTCCTGCTACAATAATATTGAAATTAATAAAAACAAAAACACACAGGATACCAAAATCTATGAATGCAGTAAAACACACAGGATACCAAAATCTATGAATGCATGAATCCCCCCCATGTCTTGGGATTGGGGAAAAGTAATGCATTGGGGAAATTAGGAATACATTATAGAGATAAAGTCTCAAATTAAAAAATATATATATGTATATCATAAGACTCTAGAAAAAGAATCGCATAAGAAAGAAAGATTAAAGCAGAATAACTGAGAATAAAGCAGAATAGAGACTAGGAAAGCAATAGAATCTTTGAAACCAAAAGCTGCTTATTGGACAGTCTACAAACATGTCAAATCTTAAACTATACTAGCAAAATTTGAAAGAAGATACCAGTAACTAAATCAAATGAAAGAAGATACCTATAATTAAAATTAAATGAACCTGCCCCACAACAAAAAGGATCATTAATTCTTTGTAAGGAGATAACTATAAATAGTTTGTATGCCAACAAATTAGATGCACAGATGCAATGGAGAAATTTTAAATATATACAAAACCCAAACTAAGCCAGGAAAATAGAGAATCTGAACAAATATTTAGTGAAGAGAATGAATTAGTAATCAAAACTTTTCCTATAAAGGAAAGACCAAGACCAGATAGCTTCACTGATGATTTCTTCCAAACATTTGTAGAACTAACACCAGTTATTCAAATTTTTCAAAAAATAGAGGAAATACTTTCAACTCAATCTCGGAAGCTACCATTACTCATTTATCAAAGACAAATGACACTACTAAGAAAACCTTTAGCCATTATATTAATATATCAGTATATAGGTCTAATATAGATGCCAAACTATTTATAAAGTATACAGGTATTCCTGCAGCACTTATTTGATAGTGTTTGCATGTGTGACCCATGTTTTTCTCTTGGGATTGAAACTTAACTTTTTTCGATGGAAGCTATGGCCTGAGTTGTGAACCTTACCATATCTAAATAATAATCAAACCTACTTTTACTTATTTATTTCGAAAAATTAAGGGGGTACAAGTGTCTTTTTTTTTTTAAACATTGATGTGTTGTGTTAATATTGAAGTTAGAGTTTTCAGTGTACTTGTCACTTGAACACTAGAATAGTAGACATTATAACCCAAAGGTAGATTTTTATCCCTTATGCCCCCTCCTATTCTTTTTCCTTCTTAGTTTTCAGTATCAAATATGTCATTTTATGATGATATATTTTCCTCATTTACTCCCATTTTTAGGTGAGAACATTTGATACCTATTTTCCATTTCTGAGATACTTCGCTTAGGATAATGGTCCAGTTCCATGCAAGTAGCTGTGAAAGGCATTATTTTTATAACTGAACATTCATTATTCCATGAGAATTTTCTTTATTTACTCATTTGTTAGTTGGCACTTATGTTGCTTCCACATCTTTGCAACTATGATATTAACTTACATTTCCCTGATGATCAATGATTTGGAGCAGTTTTGTTTGTTAGCTAGTTGTCTATCTTCTTTTGAGAAAGATTTGTTTATAACTTTTGTTCTTTTGATGGTGTAGTTTTTCCCTTGCTAATTTGTTTGAGTTCTTTGAATATTGTTAGCCATTGTCATGTTTATCATTTTGTGTGTGTTTTGTTTCGTTTTATTTTGTTTTGCAGTTTTTGACCAGGACCAGGTTTGAACCCACCACCTCCCATATATGGGTCCAGCGCCGTAACTCCTTGAGCCACGGGCGCCACCCAGTCATATTTATAGTTTATTAATTTTCTTTCCATTCTGTAAGATGTCTATTCTGTTATTTCCTTTGCTATACAAAACTTTTTTGGTCTAAGTCCCATTTACTTGTTCTGATTGTTACTGTATGTGTTGAGGTCCTAATCATAAATTTATTGCCTAGGCCAATTTCTAGGAGTTTTTCTTACATTTACTTCTAGAATTTTATGGTTTCACATCTTACATATTTATCTATGATGAGAGGTAAGGATCCAGTTTCATTCTTCTGGATGTGGCTGTCCAGTCTTGCCAGGACCATTTGTTGTATAGGTCATCCTTTCCCAGTGTATACTTTGTTGAAAATCAGTTGTTATAGCTATGTGGTTTTGCTTCTGGGTTTTCCGCTTCACCGATCTGTGCGTTTACCTTTATACCAGTCCCATATTGTTTTGTTTTCCATAGCCTTGTAGTCAGTTTGAACTCAAGTAATGTGATGTCCGAGATTTTATGTTTTTGCTTAAGATTGCTTGGCTATTTGGGACCTTTTTAAGTTTTATTTGAAGTTTAGGATTGTCTTCTTCTAGATCTGTCAAAAAGATGTTGGTATTTTGATGAGACTTGCGTGAAATCTATAAATTACTTTGGATACTGTGGTCATAACAATGTTGATTCTTTTAATCCATGAGCATGAAATGTTTTTCCATTTCTTTGTATTATCTAAGGTTTCTCTCATATAAAGCCTGCAGTTTAAAACAACAACAAAAAAAACCCCTTAGCAACATAAAGCAGATTGGTTTTAAAGCCAGGGGCTATGAGAGGATAGAATAAGGAATGAGTAGTTTAATTGTGTAGAGCTTAATTTTGTGGTGATGAAAATATTTTGGAATTAGATACATGAGGTGTTTGTAAAACACTGTGACTGTACTAAATACCACAGAGTTGTTTACTTTAAAATAGTTATGCATTTCCCTTTTTAAAACTATCAAAATGTAAGTTGAGACAGTTCTAAGTTTATATATCTAAAAATCACAAAATACAATACCTTTCATTTCTTTGGGTTATGAAGTTCTCAGGTAATCATATACTTTGAAAAATAAAATTAAAAATATATACTCCCTTGACTACCTACCATTTTTCTCTTTTTTGGGAGAAAAACGAGTAAAAATATAATAATTTTTATTCATGATAGCAGAAAACCATATACAGCCACCATTTTGTAAATATATAGAACTTATTTAAAAATTTTATTTTTTGCAAAGGCAATTAAGAACAGTTGGAATAAACAAGCATAAAATTTATTCTCGAATATTTAGGGATAAAAAGCTTAAGAATATAAGTAATTATAATGGCTAACTTCTCTATTAATATACTACTAATTACTTTAAATAATGATACTATGGGTTTTTTTTGTTTGTTTGTTTGTTTGGGTTTTTTCTGAGACGGAGCCTCAAGTTGTCCCCCTGGGTAGAGTGCTGTGGCATCACAGCTCACAGCAACCTCCAACTCCTGGGCTTAAGCGAGTCTCCTGCCTCAGCCTCCCAAGTAGCTGGGACTACAGGCACCCGCCACAACGCCTGGCCATTTTTTGGTTGCAGCCATCATTGTTGTTTGGCAGGCCCAGGCTGGGAATTCGAACCCACCACCTTAGGTGTATGTGGCTGGCGCCTTAGCCGCTTGACCCACAGGTGCCAAGCCCATGTTTTTTTTTTTAAGCAGCATTTTTCCTTATTAACAAAAGCTCTATACATTATAATAGCTAATAGGATAATGCTAGAACTAGAGATAGTAATGCTAGTTTTCATAATTTCCTTTTATATATTTGATAAATCAAGATTTCATGTGGCAATACATTCTCAAGACTCTTTTTTTTTTTTTTTCTGAGACAGAGTCTTACTCTGTTGCCATTGGTAGAGTGCCGCAGCATCACAGCTCACAGCAACCTCAAATGTCTGGGCTTAAGCAATTCTCTTGCCTAAGCCTCCCAAGTATCTGGCACTACAGGCACTCGCCATAATGCCCAGCTATTTTCAGTTGCTGTTGTCTTTGTTGTTCAACTGGCCCAGACCAGGTTTGAACCTGCCACCTTCAGTGTATATGGCTGGCACCATAACCGCTGTGCTACAGGCGCCAAGCCAATAGAAGACATTTTCAAAACAGACCACAAATCTGCGATAATAATTTAAATGAGCTTAAACCATTTCAAACATCAGGAAATCATCTTTCTATTTTGAGTTTAAAATCATTGGTTTAAAATTTCTTTGTCCCAATCCTCATATGTCTAGCCCTTCACTATTGTAAATATTTTCAGTATTGAGATAATCAATTCATGAATAATACATTCATATTTTAAATATTTCTGCCACTACCAAAGGTTTCAAAGACAATCATTTAGAAAAAACAATTTTGGGGGGTTTACTATTCATGATGTGTATAGTGAGCTTATCCTTAGATATCAAGTAAATAACTCTGGATTCATATAGCTCCAATCAAAATCTAATGTCATATTGTTGTGTTCTCCATGAATTAGACAGTAAATAAAAAAGCAAAACATGACTTTGCTTCATATTTTGTCATATTTCATTTTGACATTCTAAATTATTAAAAATTTGAAAATTAATGTCAATCTAATTGAAGAGTGTCAGTCTTTAATTTGAAGAATTTTTTTGTAGTAGAAAGAGAGGGTGGTTCAGGCTCAGTTATCTGTCTTACACCACTTTCAAACCTTAAGATAGGTGATAGAATGGTATCCTAAATAGACATTTCTATCCCCTTTACCTGTATTCACTTCATGTTAATATTTTGCTCTATATTTTTTTGTTACTTCTGTACATATCATACACCCACAGTCATGGCACATGAACACACATTTGTGAACCACTGGAAAGCTGAAAATATACTTTATCCTTAAGTATGTTAGCCTGCCTTCCCTAAGAAAAGAGGAATATTTTTCTGCATAATCATAATGACATTTCTATACCTAAAACATTGCCATTAACTCTACCATTATATAATATATAATCATTCTGCTCACCTTCTATTTTCCCTACTGGTGAATGAACAAGATAGTATAAGACAGTTAAAAATTGGGCACATGAAACGTGACACACAATAAGCTATTAGTCACATACAGCTATAGGAGGAGGACAGCACATGTCATGCAGGTTCATGTAAGGGTTGTATTTACCATGTTTCCCTGAAAATAAGGCCTACCCCCAAAATAAGCCCTAGCAAGATTTCTATGCATTTGTTAATATAAGCTCTGCCTCAATAATAAGACCTAGTGATGGGTATGGCTTTGGAGATAGCTAGCTTAACTAGCTAGCTGCAAGTCTGTCAAGTTTCATGTGTCCAATGTTTAACCATTTTATACTATCTTGTTTTTTCACCAGTAGGGAAAATAGAATGTGAACAGAATGATTATATATTATATGATGGTAGAAATATCTGCATAACCATGCTATGCATTTCAGCATGGAGTGGTAAGGAAGACTAGAATACCTTTTATCTGCCATAGCTCCTTTCTCTGAGCCATTCACACTTCCCCATGTGGTAACCGTGGTCACAGGCATCCGATTGTGTACTTGCAAATGGCTAGGGGAAAGGAGTTTACACATCACTATTGCCAGCCCCACCAACAAGGTCGGCTCCCTCTTCAGGTTCCAAAAGAAGATGACTTAACTGTATTTGAATAAATGTAGATTGTTGTATTATACTTAATAAAAATAATACATCCCCTGAAAATAAGCCCTAGTGTGTCTTTCTGAGAAAAAATAAATATGAGACAGTGTCAGAATGAACCAATAAGGGCTTGGAGTTAGGCTTTGTCATGATAAATAGGTGGGGTGACCCCAGCAATGAGGTTTACCCTGTTAGTATTAGCATTTGGTGGTATGCAGATGGTCTGGCTGATAAGAGGAACTATCAGGTAGGAAGCTTTTCATGCTTAGTAGGAGTTATACCTGTCAAAAACATAAATGAACAGATGGGCCTATGTGAGTCTTAAAGATGTTAAAGCAACACTTTAAACTTACAATTTTGTGTAATAAAATGTCAGATTATATGCTTTGTACTCTTTCATCAAATTTGCCAATTTTGAGAGCCTTCTAGTTCTTTCTCACCCTCTTTCAAGTTTTCCTTTCTTTTCTTTCCTAAAATAAAGGCTAAAGTAGTGATTCATTCTCTAAGATCAAGGGATCTGTGGGGAGGTATCCACATGCGGAGAAAGAAGGATACAGCCTGTGGGTCCCACTCTCACCCTGCAGGCACAGTGATCAGGGGTATCAAATTGTAGGGTGTGTTATCTTCACCACTGCATAACTCTGGACTGACTGGGGAGGTCCTTTAGAGTCTGTGGTGAAGCATTGCACCAGAGTAAGTGAAAAGAGGAATCTGATGGCAGTAGCTGACACAAACCTGCTCTCAGGTACATGGTGTCTGTTTTGTTTGGAAGTTGGCTTTTCAGCATAGCCTTCACAATGCCCCTACCAGGCAGGGGAGGGAGCAGGCATAATGGATGCTACCCTGTGCTAAGCTTTATGACTGAAAGGTGAGTGCCCTTACTATGCAGCATGTAATCTGAGTAAAAGAAGTGCCTTATGTACTATAGGTACCATGTAGGAAGCCTTGTATAACTGCTTTAATGGGATCTAGGTGACTGCTGGCTAGCAGTCCCACCCTGCCATCATGGTCCCCTAGGTCAATGGAACTGACCTCTGTTTGTGTGACTTGACATCTATAAGCTCTACTACAGAAGAGCCTCTTGCTTGTGCAGCTCTGCCTCCAGAGTCTCTAGTTTAGGCTTTGAGTTTGTTGCATCTGTACTTGGGGCCCAAGAACTCATGCTGGGCCCATGACTCCCTAAGGTTCTAGTATTTTGTCTAAACTTCAAGATACACTCCTGAGTCTACACTACCACTGATGGGCCTTCAGAACAGGCCCAAAGACCAACACTTATCCAGGGACCCCCACAGCCTTGTGTTGCCATTTCACCTAGAACTGACTTAAGTATACTCATGGCATAGTCATCCATGACCACTGCCTAGACAACATTATGAACTACCCTGTCATGTTCATGGGGAGACCTTGGGCAGAGCAATCCCCAACAATGTCAGCTTATAGAATAGGTCTCACCTAGGACTCAGATTGAACTTTCAACAGTGACCTGGGGACAATTTGCCAATCTTGCATGAAGATTAAGAGAAAGGGAAAAAAATAGAAGAGCTGCACTAGAACCTCTCAGTACACCTGCCCCTCCCTCAAGAATTCAAAATAGGATACAAATATACCATCTAGGGACCCTATTTCTCCTCATTAAGTAAAAGAGTTTCCAATAAAGGAGAGCTGGTATCCTATAAATCTGTCAGCCTTAAGATAAGAGAATTCACATGGTAAAAAATTATGGCAACATAGAATAATGAAACAGTTTTATTTTTTAATGATAAAACAGTCCCTAGGAGCTACCATAGGGGACCCAAAAAGAAATTATCAAAAGCCTGAATTAGAATTTAAAATATAGATGGTAAATAAAGCAAATGGAATTGAAGAGAAAGTTGAAAGAAAAACCAAGCCAAAAAAGGAAGAATTTTCAGGAAGTCAGTTAAGAAATGAAAGTTGCTAAAAAGCTAGCCAATGCACAAAAAAAGATATAACTTAAGGGAATGAAAATATCATGTAAGGAATTTCAAAAAATGGCAGAAAGCTTCAAGAACAGGCTAAATCAAAAGAAGAAAGAAACCTCAAGGATTGAAGACAAGGCTCTCAGGTAACACATTCATTTAAAGAGGCATAAAAGAATAAAAATGACTAAGTAACCACTTAGAGGAATATGGGATTATGAAAAACAAATTAATACATGAGTTATACATGAGTATCCTTGAAAGAGAAGAACAAAATCATAGAAAGTCTATTCAAGGAAATTATTGCAGAAAATTTCTCTAGTATTGCCAGAATTTCATACACCCAGAACACCAGAAAGATTCCTAGAAAACAGGACATTCCCAAAATACATTAATAAACCTGGCCAAAGATAAAATGAAAGGGAAAATTGTACAAATAGCAAGATGAAAGCAACAACTAACCTACAAAGGAAAATCTATCAGCTAGAAGGAATTGGGGTCCTATCTTCAGTGTTCATAGACAGAACAGCCAGCCAGCCAAAATCTTAGAATTTAAAAAAATAAGAATAAAAAAAAAAAGAATTAAAAGAAATAAAAATAAAAGAATTAATAAAAAATAATTAAAAAATAAGAATTAAAAAAATTCCACATAAAAAGAAACCAAATTAATGATATAATTAATGTTATTAACCAATAAATGATGGAATTAATAAATTATTTTTATTAACCGATTAATAAAAGAATTAATAAAAAACAATTAAAAAACAATTTTAAAATTCCACATAAAAAGAACTCCCCCCCCCCCAAAAAAAACCAAGTGTTAGCGCCTATGGCTCAAGTGGCTAAGGTGCCAGCCACATACACCTAAGGTGACGGGTTCGAATCCAGCCCAGCCTGACAAACAACAATGATGGCTGCAACCAAAAAAAAAAAAAAAATAGCCAGGTGTTGTGGCAGGTGCCTGTAGTCCCAGCTACTTGGAAGGTGGAGGCAGGAAACTTGCTTGAGCCCAGGAGTTGGAGGTTGCTGTGAGTTGTGATGCCACAGCACTCTACCCAGAGGGAACAGCTTGAGGCTCTGTCATAAAAAAAAAAAAAAGCAAGTGTAGCAGTTATATCAGATAAGATTAACTTTAAATCAATAATGGAAAGGAAAGACAAAGATGGTGATTGCATAATAGTAAAGGAAGTAATTCAACAAGAGGATATAACAATCCTAAATATATGCACCTAACATGGGAAACTCTGATTTATAAGAGACATTCTACTAAGTATAAGAAAAGAGACAAAAGTATCATCTTAATTGCCAGGTACTTCAACACCCCACTGTCAGAGCTGCACAAATCATCAAAGGAAAAAGTCAATTAAAAAAAATTATACTCAAATAAGACTCGGAAAAAATGAACCTAACAAATATTTATAGAAATTTATACTTTAAAAATATTGTATGAACATTTTCATACAATATGAATATTAAAGAATGTCTCAGCACATGAGACATTCTTTAAGATTGTTTATATAGGCTCAGCGCCTGTGGCTCAAGCGGCTAAGGCGCCAGCCACATACACCTAAGGTGGCAGGTTCAAATCCAGCCTGGGCCCGCCAAACAACAAGGACGGCTGCAACCAAAAAATAGCCGGACATTGTGGCAGGGACCTGTGGTCGTAGCTACTTGGGAGGCAGAGGCAGGAGACTCGCTTGAGCCTAGGAGTTGGAGGTTGCTGTGAGCAGTGAAGCCATAGCACTCTACCCAGGGGCTCAGCTTGAGGCTCGGTCTCAAAAAAAAAAAAAAGATTGTTTATATCTTAGGCCACAAAATATATCTCAACAAATTTAAATAAATTAACTTACTATATCTTCTTGGACCACAGTGGAATAAAACTGGAAATCAATTCCAGTAGAAACACTCAATATTATAAAAGTCAAGAATTATACCACTTTGCAGTAAATAATATTAGGCCAATAATAAAATTAAGTTGACTATCAAAGATTCCTTGAACTGAATTGTACAGAACACAAGCTATCTCTTAGGTTAAAATAGTATAGCAGAAACATACATGGAGCTGCCTCCTAAGCAGTATCCACTTAATAGATGTTAGCTAATGCTGAATCTAAACACTGCAGCCTCAGCAAAGGAGGCCCTTCCTCTGGCCAGACATGGGATGAAAGGAATGTTTCTTTTCTACATAAAAAACATCTTTTCTAGGCTAAGATCCTCCCTCATTTGTTTTGTGTTAGTGTCTACTGTACCTTGACAGCAAGAAATGCATCCCAAATGAGAACTTCTGTTCTTGTTTCTGTAGTTTCCAGATCTTCCCTTTCTCTCGGTGGAGATAGAAAGTGTGTTGGCATCTGGCTGTGTCAGATACATAAACGGAAAGATGAGTACACAAAAGTTCATAAATCACTGTCTCAACTAAAAGACAACAACCCATCTAGCTAAGTTGACTATTCTTTTGAGGAAAAGGTGTGTTATGATGCTAAATATTTAAGATGGAGATTAAATTTTTTGATAGAAAAAAGGAAAAGAAAAATTAAGGACTACTGTTAAAATATTGTAGATTAAATAAAACTTTAAAGTGATGCAAAATACTAGCATCTGATAATGGGTCAACCAAAATTGAAATATCAGTTTTCTTTGTTTCTAATTTTTCATTTTTACTAGAGATATTATACTAAAAACAACTTATTTTCAAAATAAATTTTGGTCCCATCCTTTTATTTTATGTAGATTATTGGCCATGTGAGAATTTTTTAAATTGGCTTTTCTTACTCCTTTTTAACAAAGGAACATTGGGTTATTTGAAAGACACTCAACTAAGCCAAGGATTTAACAGAAAATTCCATGATTTGGGTTAATTCCTCTTAATCAAGGGCCTAAAGTAACTTGAGGTTCCTAGGAACTATCAGAAAGTGACATTATTTAACTGCCACTGATCACAAATGTTATAGATAAGATAGCAGGCTGGAATTTTCCCCCCATCCGCCAAACGCATACACACAGGGCTTTTTATTCCCTTATAAAGTCAGCCTAATTTCTCAAAGCGGTCTATTTGAAAATATACCATTCCAATCAAAGCCTTAGTAAAATAACTAGAATCTGTAATTTTGTCATGTTATAAAAGAAAAACTGATTCTTATTTTGTAACTAGCCATATTACCATAAAATAGATTTATGAATAGTTTTTAAATTCTGAAATCAGTACAAAAAAATGAATGTTTTATACTTTACCAATACACTGTAAAATAAAAGTGGTTCAAAAGAAAAAAATATTTTCTTACCTTCTGAAAAACAAAATGCAACAGAATTAGCAATGCTTTAAAAACAATGGTCAAGAAATGATTTCGACTCATGAAATGATTTATGCAATGGATTCTGTTCTACTTGAGGTTGGGTTATCAATACTCATTAGTGTTCAGTTAGTTCCAATTTAATAGTGAATACATGAGATGTTTGTTAATCCATTCTTATGATGTTTCACAAAATATGATGGTGTTCAGTTCCACTAAGATTGACATAAAAGGCATTACTTTTTTTTATGGCTGAGTAAATCTCTATGGTATGTATATACCACATTTGGTCAACCCAATCATTTGGGTTGATTCCACATTATGTGAGTTGTGCAACAATAAACAACTGCAATGTGTTTTTAATAAAATGATTTCCCTCCCCTTTGGGTAAATACACACTAGTAGGATTGATGGATCTTCTAGGTATGTCTTTTTAGTTCTTTGATGAATTAGTACATCTATTTTCCATAGATACTGTGCTTGATCACAGTTTCACTAACAGTTGTGTAAGTGTTCCTTTCTGGTTTTGATGAATTTCATGGATTTTGATAACTTGTATTCCTTTTGTCCTTAATTTTGAGTAATCTTTAAATTTTCATCTAAATTTGCTTCTTGACCTAAAAATCAGTGAGCAGTTTATTGTCTAATTTCCCCAATTTTGTGTAGAATGGAGTGTTTCTGATAGAAATGATTTCTAATTTTATTCCTTAGTGGTCAAAAAGATAGCTGGTATTGTCTTATTTGTTTATTTATTTATTTTTTAATTTTTGGACATGTGTTTTTTGACTTAACAGGTCATCAGTCTTAGAGAATGTTCCATGTGCCTATGAAATTATGGTATATTCAGTGTTTTTGGTAGGATATTCTGTAAATGTCTGTTTGGCCCATTTGTTCCAGAGTTGCATGTATATCCAGTATTTTCTTGTTTATTCTGTGCTTGGAGAATCTGTCCACTTTTGTCAGAGAGGAATGTTGAGATTCATGGCCATCACTGTGCTGTTATTTGTCACTTTGTTTAGATCTAGTGGGGTTTGCTTTAGGAATCTGGGCATACCTATGTTAGAATTGTTAGGTCTTCTTTCTTGTTATTATTACATAATGACCATTATTGTTTCTCTTTACTATTGTTTATATGAACTCCGTGTCATCTGATATGTGAATGACTAGCTATATCTGTTTTCTTTTGGCTTCCATTTATATGGAATAGGTTGTTTTTTTCTTTTTTTGAGACAGAGTCTCACTATGTCACCCTTGGTAGAGTGCAGTGCATACGAACCTCAAACTCTTGGGCTGAAGCAATTCTTTTGCCTCAGCCTCCCAAGTAGCTGGGACTACAAGCACCTGCTGATCTTATAGCTTTTTAAAGGATTTTTATTTTCCAGTTTTAAAATATATATACTCAGGCAATCAATTTTTCAATTATCTATTTAATAGACCTAAATTGAAGGCATTAGGTCTGGCTGATGGCACTGCCTCTGAGACCCCAGTATGTAGTGTCCATCATTGTCTTATTTTTGTTGATTTAAATCCAATTATATTTTTGTATCTGCAAATAAGGTTGAAACCCCCGCTTTCTTCTGATTTCTGTTTGCCTAGAATATTATTTTCCATCCCTTCACCTTTGAACTTGCTTTATCCTTAGAGGTTAGATGCATTTCTTCGAACAGCAAATATTAGGCTTGAGTTTTAGGTTTGTTTGTTTTTCCTAGTTAGCCACCCAGTTCTTCTTCAGTGGGGAATTCAAGCCATTCACATATATTGAGAGAATTTGATAACTATGATAGAGTTTGTTCATCTTGTTTTGTGGAGGTTTATTGCTTAATTTTATCCCTGGTATCTTATAAACTAGACTTTGTTCTTTAATTTCTGGGTATGCTTACTTTGAACCATTCTGCTGGCAAGTATGAAGAATGGATCTGGGTGCTTCCTGTGGAGCTGGTCTTATTGTGGCAATTTTCTTCAACATTTCCATATCAGTAAAATATTTGATTTCTCAATTACATATGAAATATAATATAGCAGGCTATAGAATCCTGGGCTGAAAATTGTTTAGTTTAAGGTTGAAGGCCATTGACCACCCTCTTCTGCTTGAATAAGCTCTTCTCAAAGGTTTGCTGTCTTCCTAATATTTTTCCTTTTGTAGATAAGAGTTTTCTTGTGCCTGGCTGCTTGCAGAACTTTCTCTAATATATTGACTTCAGCAAAGTTAATTATGGATTTTACCACCCCTTCAATTTGGGCTGTTGATGAGTTAAAGTATATATCTGTGGTCCTTCCCACACATGGCCTTCCAAAACTCCCTTTTAGGGCTGTACCATGAGATTCTCTGAGGGTCTGGCTTGATTTCTCCAAGTTGGATGGAGTAGTCTTTAGGGACAGACCACTAGGTGCTCCTAGGCTGGTTGTATTCTCACTTACTATGCTAATTTGCTTTTGTCCTAGTATGGGCTCACCCTCAAGGTACTTTAAAGGAGCCTCAGAATTTTTTAAAGTTTCTGCTGTAAAAGAACAAACCACTCCAGTTTCCTCTTCCCTCCACAACTGTGGTGGGGAATCCTTAGGCCACTCAACTGCTTCCACCCAATTTTCTGCTCCACAGCATGAACAAATTTAAATCATTGGTTGTTGTTTTTCTTTTTTAAAGAGTCCTGGCCATAACTGACTGGATACACTGAAATCCTCACCAGCAGCTGAGGCTGGGGAACCATGTCCTCTTCTGTGCTTCCTGGACTTCCTAGGTCAGTTTCACCGGAGGGTAGGTCTATCTTTCTCCAATTGGCTTTGAGGAGCTAGGCTGAACTGCCAGGAGAGGCTGTCAGGTACAAATGCCACATAGAACCACTCCAGAGGTCAGGGAAAAGGTTCTTCCTAGCAGAAGAGACTTCTCATGAAAGCTCTATAGCCAAGCCACAATTTTCTTTCTTGGTAAGGGGGTGTGGAGCATACACAGTTTATGGACCACACAATGTAGAGGAGCCTTAGAGACTTCACTAGACACATTAGGAGAGCAGGTCCTGTATCTCTTTTTCTCATAACCAGTTAAACATCTGGATGGTTGTGGTGAAGGAGAAATTGGCCTCTGTGATCCATGGTTCCCTGTGGGTCTTGTCAGAACTTCTTCATTTTTCTGATGCCAGGTAGTTCGGCAGACCTTCCAGACTGCCTAGACTGTCTTCCATCTTACTTGCTGGAATGCTGGGTGCCTGGCCTCTGAAGGGGAGTCTATCAAGTGACCAATGAGAGAGAGGAGATGTACTGTGGGCACAAGCCTGCAGAGACAAAATTTGTTCCTTTTTCTGTCAGATGGGATGGGGACCTAAGGGGTGGAACTTACCAGGTACAGAAAAACTGCGATTTTTAAAATTCTCTTCCATGGAGTAGAAATCCCATATTTATTGGTCTGCATAGAGAGGCTGCAGAAAGCCCTTAGGAAGAGTAAGCTCTACCCTTTGCTGCCTCCCGACCAGCAGGAGGCAGCGAGCTGGGGAGTTTGCGTATGAAAGGGGAAGACAAACAAGACAAAGACAGACACACTTGGAAAGGGACTGAGCCGAAGCTGTTTATTGTAATAGGTAGGGGTTTATATAGGTTCAGTAGTGGAGGAATGAGAGGTACCTCTAAATTTGATTATGTATGTAGTCCTGGATTAGTATTGTTAGGATGAGGTAGGAAGGAGGTGGAGAGTGATATGAGTAAATTTCTTTGGAATGTGTGCACGTGTTAAACGCCTCTGTTCTTTTGTATCCTTTCTTTTAATCAGTAAGGTCGTTTGGCACCTCTTTCTAAGATGTACTTTCTCTTGAATGTGCTGTAAAATAGTTGCTAGCCCTTACGACCCTTCACTACTTTGTTCTATCCTTTCACTTCATACCTGTTCTGTGTTCTCTCCCTTCCTCTTTCACACGTTTGTCTCTGTGGGAGACAAATCCCAAGCACTTTGATTTCTTCTCCTTGCACATTCAACCCCTCAACTTCAACTGCTTCTAGTTCACTTCAGTCCAATTTTTCTCTTTCTGTACTGGAGCCCCTGGTGAAAGCTGTCTCTAGTCAGCCATCTAGAGCTACCCTCTCCCCTGCTTGCTTTTAATTGTGTTTTACTACTATATGTGTAAATATGTGTTAATCGATTATTTATAATTTAATATTGAGTATATGCGTTTTTTGTTTTTTTCATTCTTGTGATATTTTACTTAGAATAATGTCCAGAGATATCTGTGTTGTCACAAAAGGTATTCACTATTGATTCACTGTTTTTTTTAAATTTCAGATTAATAGGAGAGTATAGATGATTAGGTTACAATTTTTGCATTTGTTAGGTAGAGTCCCTGTTGCAGTTATGCTCCTCACCCAGGAATTGTGTCATATACTCTTACATGGTGTCCACTTGGTGGAGCACACCAATCCTCCTTCATCCCCTCCTCTTATTTCCACCCTTCTCCTCCGAACTTGAATTGAATTGAATTTTTCTTTCTTTCTTTTTTTCCTCCATCTTGTTTTAGTTACTCTAGGCCAGAGATATTCAACTTTTATTTTATTTTTTCAACTTTTATTTTATTTTTATTTTTTATTTTATTTTATTTTAGTATGATGGTACAATTTTTAGGTTACATTGTCCTCACTTCCAGGGTAAAGTTCCATTTGTAGAAGAGCACCTCACCAAGGGGGCATGTTATATACCCTCACAATGTGCACATTAGGTGAGATTGAATTGAATTTTTCTCTTATCTGTGCATGTATTAGCTCGTCTACTGGCTTCCTGTTAGTATTAAATACATTGGATACTTGTTGTCTAATTCTTGTGATGCTTTACTAAGAAGAATGTGTTTCAACTCCATTCAAGTTAATACAAAAGATAAAAATCTCCCTATTTTTATGGCTAGATAGTATACATAAACCACAGTTTATTAATCAATTCCTGTGTTGCACTTATGTGTTGCACATAAGTTTTGTCTACATATTGGTGATTATAAAGCTGCAATAAATAATCTAGTGCAATTGTCCTTATGATAAAATGATTTTTTTTCTCTTCTGGGTATGTGCCTAATAATGGGATTGTGGGTTAAAGTGTAAGGCCTAATTTGATGAGTTACTTGAGGATTTCCATACTTCCTTTCAAAAAGGTTGTTTTAGTTTTGGAGTCCCACCAACAGTATAAAAAGTGTTCCCTTCTTCCCATATTCAGGCCAGCATCTGCAGCTTTGGGACTTTGTTACAAAAGTTAGTAATTTACTTTTGTTTTCTTCTTTTTACTTTTTTTTTTTTCTGAGGTATATGATTACATACAATTAGGTTACATTTTTTGCACTTGTTAGGAAAAGTTTGAGAAATATTTAAGTTCTTTACCCATACTTACCATTTTTGTTTTTGTTTTGGCTAGTGTTATTCCTTGGTATACATCTACCACATTTTATGAATCCACTTCAGTATTGATGGACACTTAGATTAATTCCACATTTCTGAGTTTGTAAATTGTGTTGTAATATACATCCAAGTGCACATGTATTTTATATAAAAATGACTTTTTTTCCTGTGGAAATATACCCAATAGTGGTATTGCTGGATGAAATGATAGATCTGCTTTTGGTTCTTTGGGTATCAGTCCCACTAAGAGGTAGTTGTATTCCTCTCTTTCTGCTTGTACATCAGTATCAGTTCTTTGAGAACTTTTGCTAAAATCCATTCTCATTAGAGTTAGTTGATATTTCATTGTGGTTTTGATTGCATTTCCCAAATGATTAGGAATTTTGACTTTTTAAATATACTTTTTGGGTCATTAGTCTATCATCTTCTGTGATGCTTCTATTTATGACTTTTGCCCATTTTCATATGGGATTATTTGATTTTTTTTCTTGCTGATTTGATGTGTTCTTTATGGTTTTTTTTTTTTGTTTGTTTGTTTGTTTTTTGAGATAGAGTTTCACTATGTTGCCCTGGGTAGACTGCTGTGGTGTCCCAACTCACAGCAACCTCCAATTCTTGGGCTTCAGCAATTCTCTTGCCTCAGCCTCCCCAGTAGCTGGGACTATGCCTGACACAATGCCCAGCTATTTTCTAGGTGCAGTTGCCACTGCTGTTTTAACTGGTTGTTTCAAACCTGCCACCCTCAGCACCTTTCCTGCTGAGCCACAGGCGTGCCTGAGTTCTTTGTAAACTCTATTATCAGCCCTTGTCTAATGTATAGCATGCAAATATTTTGTCTTATTCTGTAGATTGTCTATTTACTCTGTTGGTTGTTTCTTTGGCTGTGCAGAAACTTTTTAATTTAGTCAAGTCTCAATTGTCAATTTTTGTTGCTGTAGTTGTGTTTGGGCTTAGGCTTTTCCAAAATTTTCTACTAGAATTTTGATAGTTTCATGCCTTTGATTTAAGTCTGTTATGCATCGTGAGTTCATTTTTGTGTGTGGTGAGAGGTGAGGATCACACGTGGCTACCAATTTTCCCCACACAATTTATTGAATAAGGATTTTCTCCCCCAGTGTAAGTTTTGTCTGTTTTGTCAAAGATCAGATGGAAATATAAGGATGGTTTTTTATCTAGATTTTCTATAGGGAGTCCTTGGTCTACTGTGGAGTTTAGGTTGTGAAGTGGCAAGATCCTCACAGGCTGGGAGGCACGTTCAAACAACTGCCCCCAACTGCTTCTCCTCCCTTTCTAAAACAATAGTCCCTTCTCCTTGTTTCCTCTGCCAGAAGTCACATAGCTTCTGTATACTTCTCTATCTTTTGCTTAGAAGCACATACCCTTCTCTCCCTAAAGTTAATCTTTACCGCATATACTATTCCTTCCCCTCAACTTTGTAAGAAGAAAATATTCCTAATCACTTTCCCTGCTGATTCGCAACATTGTTGGTATAAACAACCCTGTTTAGGTATTATATAAATAAATTTATGCACAGGGTTTTGTACTGACTGCTGTGCCAGACATTGCAATCCCATCCTTATCTGTCTTTTCTTTATTATCCACGATTCCCAAAAGAGTACATTTACTCTTTTGCACTTGTTCATGAAAGGTGGCGAATGTATCTTCATTCCCCATGATTCCCACTTTGGCAAGTTTACTCTTTGCACTTGTTCATGACAGATGGCACTTGACCATGGGCTAAAGTATGGGATTGGGCTAAAGTATGGGATAGAAGGTGCATGCAGGTGAGGGACTCTCCAGTAAGAAGATAAGTGAAACTGCACAGTTCCTAAGTAAATTTGTTGGGGGGTGGTGTTATCATTTTTGAGAGTAATTATGGGACAGTCAGGCTCAAAGGAGCTGGAAATATTTATTCTAATGCTTAAAACCTATGTTAAAAACCTGTGGCTATCATATTCATGTTACCCAACTAGAGCAGTTTCTTCACTTTATTCAAGATATTTGTCCTGGGTTCCTTGAGGAAGGCCTGTTAACACCGAATGCTGCTACCTGGGACAAATTGCAGGAGAAATTGCACTCTTATTATATGGCACATGAACCTTCTTCTGTTCCTATTGATACTTTTGCTCTTTGGGGACTAGTTAGGGACTGTTTAGATCCAGTTCTTGAATAGATTCACCCCTGTTTTCAGACAATAAATGTTTCTCCTTCTTATCTGGCAGAAAGACCTAAGTATGATAAGCTTGAATTTCAACAAGAATTGCAGAATGAGGAACAAAACTTTAGTAAGGAGTTTCTGTTCTGTTTCACATGAAGATCCTGATCCTTCTGGGCTATTGGCTGTGACTGGTCTCCCTCTGTCTAAGCCTGTGCCACTTTGCCCACCACCTAGAACCCCCTTCTAAATTTTTATTACCTCCACCTCCTTTTGTTATATCAGGACAGACTTCCAAACTGACCTTGGAACAAGCTTGAACACAAGGAGATTCTTTAGATAGCTTTTCTTATTTTCTAATTATTGAAACTGTTGATCACAAGGCAATCAGCATCATCAGCATCATCAGCATGATGGTAGCCAGCATCAGCCTCTTTTCTTTAAAACCATCAGAGAGCTGAAACAGGCTTATGCATGGTTAGGTCCAACTGCCCCATTCACTCTTCCCTTAGTGGATACTTTGTCTAAAGATGTTCTGCTTCCTAATGATTGGAAGTCTGTTGCAAAAACATATCTTTTGACTAGTGATTACTGTGGAAATCAGATCTGGCTGACCCTGCTATAGAACAGGCAGAAGGTAATCAGCAACAAACTATCCCTTTTACCACAGATATTCTTTTTTTTTTTTGAGACAGAGCCTCAAGGTGTCCCCCTGGGTAGAGTGCTGTGGCATCACAGCTCACAGCAACCTCCAACTCCTGGGCTCAAGTGAGTCTCCTGCCTCAGCCTCCCAAGTAGCTGGGA
>CAUYTI010129090.1:0-29559 GCA_963575145.1 Galago senegalensis
TTATAGCTTGCCGAACTTCTTTCTGGGCTCAGCTCCCCGTCTCTGGCTTCATAGATTCTGATTCCAACCAGTTTTTCTTCCTTTGCTCAGGAGCCTCTGACCAGGGTTGCTACCAGTCGGCCATCTTCCCAGAATCCCCTCCAATTGTGAATGTTTTAATTATTAAATAATAAGCTTTAACTTAATAAAGAAAAATAACTTCAATTTCTAAATGCCTCAGCTTGAATCACAACTCTTATATGAAAAGATGGACAAGTTATTTAACCTTTCTATAGCCAGAGTTTCCTCATCTGTAAAATACAGGCATTTGGGTACCTGTCTCATAGGATTATTATAAAAAATAAATGAGATAAACCATGTAAATATGTATTATGCATGGAAAGGGAAGACTAGGTAGCCCTTGTAATTTCCAATGAGATGTTCACAGCCTTATGTAATATATTTACTCCCTTTTAGTGTGGGTGAGACCTGTAACTGCTTCTGGCCAGCTGAATGCAGCAAAGGGGATGAGATATACATGATTATATATGGCCATAATGTCCACCTTGAAAGAAGACTCTCTCTCTCTTGCTGGCTTTGGAGAAGCAAGAAGCCATGATGAAAAAGCCCATGTGGCAAGGAACTGAAGGTGGCTTGTGCTCAAAGGTTAGCAAGAAATTAAGGCCCTAAGTTTGGCAGCCACCTATGTGGAACTTAGTTACTCCAACAATAAGGGGACCAGATTTTAACATTGGTAAAGCGGGCACCATTGGGTGAGTGGGGGCGGGGCCTGACAACAATGCAAACTTTGATAAGCAATTCTAGATAATCAGTTCTCAACAATTATTTGCTATTATTAAAGTTTAACATTATAAAATAAACAAAAATAATATAAAATGCGTATCCTGGGTAAATAGCCACATGGCAGCCGAAAACCCTATATTCCCTTCCTGTTCTCCTGTGTTCCCTACTTGTCCTGCATTCTTTCCAAAAATCAGGGCTTTTTTAAAATGCCATAGGATGTAGGGCAAATTGTTAAAAATCGGGACTGTCCCGCCAAAAGCAGGACGTCTGGTCACCTTATCCAACAACCACATGTGCTTGGATGCAGATCCTTTCCCAGCTAGACTTCAGATGAGACCACATACCTGGTTGTAGCAAAAAAATCTAGATAAGTTGTATCCAGACTCTGACCCTCAGAAACTTAGTTAATATAAGTTTTCTGTTTTAAGTTTCTGTCTGTGGTAACATTGTTATGCAGTTACAGGTAATTAATACAATATATGACATATTGTAAATGTTAAAATATGTTAGCTATTATTATTCCTATAATGATTAATATTATAAAATTATGGAAATTTTAATTATTTTTTTTAATTTCTCTATACATACACATGTGTTTATTTGGTTTCCACTTTTTGCCTTCACAAAATTAAAATTAATTAACAAATTTTAATTTTGATTGTGGACTAATGAAGATTATATTTCTTATTTTTGCCAAAGCTTTTGAAGTTGTAATTTCTCTACTCTATATTTTGTACTTTTTTTTCATACACTGGGCAAATACACTGTTTACTCTCTTTTTTTCTCCCAATTATTCAATTATTTTGCACAACTAAAATATGGGGAGGAGATAGATGATATAAGAAAGGATTTTCTTTTAGTTCAAATTTTATGTTTGGAATCCAAATATTAATACTTTTGACTAAAGGAAAACAAGACCCAGTTCAGGCCCACAAGTATTGAGAATATATTTAATGACTGTTGTTATAGTTTCTTCATTTACTCTAAAAAAGAAAACAAAAAAAAGTATATGTAAGAGGAGACTCAGGTAGGAAAAAGGGGAGTTTTGAAGAAAAGTTTCTCTTTTAATAAAATTAAATTTTTAGTTGACATAAAACATTTTTTAAAAGATGCATATAACTCAATGAGTTATCACAAAATGAACACATTCTTATAACCACTACTCACATAAAACAATTATTAGAATCTTAACAGTCCCCTTTTGCACCCTCAAATTTAGCTGTATCCTGACTATTAATGAGAGCAGATACCCAGGAAGAGTATGTTCTGATCTAGAAGGACAAAAGGCTAATTGCAGAAACTTGAGGACACTGCTACAAAGTCCTCCCCAATGGTAACTCAGCTCCTAAGAATTTGTAAAAACTTAGCTTCCAAGAACCTTACAACTAATACTTGCTTCCACTTCTGTAAACCCTGCATGTTTTGGAACCCTCCAATGATGGACAATATAATAATTCCTTTGTCTGCCTACTTGTGAGTTCAATAAAAGGACAAGGTCAGAGCTGACTAGGGAGCTTGGCCATCCTGGACACTAGTCCATCACAGCTCCACTGGCTGGAATGAAGTCCTATTCTCTGTCAAACACAGGTGCTCAGGTGACTCTTTTTCTCTCCTTTGGGCCTCATTTTTCCTGCTATATGTTTTCCCCTTTGACAAAATGCTTTTTTAAAAAAATGTGGCTCACATTTTTTTCCTGCTTCTTATTCTATCAGAAATAGGGAGAAATGTGTTGAAATCTCCATTATGAATTTTGATGTACATTTTTCCCCTTAATTCTGTGAAATTTTGCCTTATAGTTTGAGGCCAAGTTAGTAGGAACATATGAATTAGAATAAGTATAAGTCCATGAAGGGTTAGACATTTTGTTATTACCAAATATCTCTCTGTATTTTTCATAATGCTTCTTGCTATTAAAATTTATATTTTCCAACTGAATGCTAATAACCAAAGTCTATAGTCATAGAAAAGATCTAGGGGTTATTATCATTTACTCAAAAACATTTATATGAAGCAGACTTTTAATCATATACCACTTTGACATTTAAATATAATCTATCCTAAAATGCAATAACAAAATTAATGAAAAGAATGGTACTACGTATATGAACAACATAACAAGAGATATCTCTGGTCACTTGTTAATCTTACATATATTATTGAACAGGGCTTATAGACCATGAAACTGCAATTTTAGTCTTAATGAAAACTATGTAAATCTTACATTTAAGTAGCTAAAAGTGCCACGTTCAAATGCTTGCCTTCTATCAAAGAAAGACTCTGAATCCTGACAATGTAATTAGAACTGAAACCCATCCCAGAGCCACTAATACAGCAGCTGTTGAAGTCTCCAGTTCTTACAGCACCCTACCTCCCCACCATCAATTTCCCCTTGCTAAAAAAAGGAAAAAGGAAAAGGAAAAAATCCATAAAAAGAGAAACTTTTCCCTGCATTACAATGGAAGAGATATTGCTAAATTTTCTCACCTATAGGGTTTTTTATGCTTCTCCCAGGGGAAAAATAAATGGATATCTCTTCTAGAGGGCAGAAACACTGAGAAGAGCACACTGGTAGGCTGTCAGAAAGAACATTTAGATTTGAAAATGAATATTTGCTCATGAAAAAATCCCCTGTCCATCACCATCTAACAGCTGACCCTTCCTACACCACCTGAGTTTTCTGCAAAGCTTGACAGTGCCAGGTTAAGGTCAAGTATGCTTGACTCATGGAGCATCGAGACAGAGTGAGTGGCTTGGATCAGCATTTTCAGGAAATGGTGAAATTTTGCAGTGAAAATGAGCTCGAGATAATAATATAGAGATTTAAAGGAGTAATTGGTGGAGAAAGAACATGAACTTAAGACAGAGCCTCAGGACAGGGATAAGGAAAGTGGTCACAGGGCACATTCTCTTTTTAACAGATTCCTTATTTAGATTTAAGAGAAAGTGTAAGTCAGGTATAATTTTAATCTTTTTTCTTATGTTGCAATTCCCTTTTAAATTTGTCTCACACTTTCCATTAACGGTATTTGCTTCTTTCTATGTGGGTTACCTATATAGCTTATCAATGTCTAAAAAATATGGTGAGAGGAAAGTGGGTAAAAATGAGTGATAAGCCATTTTCCAGGTGTGGGGAATATACCCCAGTTCATCACCTTGACTGAAATTTAGAAATAGTAATTAACTCCTAAGATCACAGAATTGATGACTACAGAACTAGGACATTTTTGAGTCCAGTCCTGCCTCACATTCAGCTTACTTTTTCCCCCCCAACCTAAAAAATAAAATAACCAGAAATAAAAAACACTTTGAAGTTTAGCATTGGCAACATTCATTCCAAAGAGCATTTTTCTAAGTGAATTAGAGATCAGTGTTGCAAGGGAAATGTTGAACCGCTTATGCCAACTAACAATTGATTTTTTTTGTACTTCTTTGGTTGTGTAATTAATTTATTTGTTCTCAGAAGGAAAAAAAATAGTAATTTAGCACAAAGATGCCTTTCAACACAAACACAGCAAAAGTATCATAAATCTTGACTGGCAGGGTCTGTCCAATACAGAGCAAGAGTTCCTCACCCCGATTATATGGAAGCAAGCAGCATGCCGTAAACCACGTGAGGCTGCACTCAGGATATGCTTCCCGTTCCTTCATTTTATGTCTTCACATATTTTGGAGGGGGTAAAGGGAGACTGGTTTTTGTAATTTTATTTATTTATTTACTTTTTTGAGAAAAAGTCTCATTATGTCACCCTCAATAGAGTGCCATGGCATCATAACTCACAGCAACCTCAAACTCTTAGGCTCAAGCAGTTCTTTTGCCTAAATCTCCCAAGTAGCTGGGACTACAGGCACCCACCACAATGCCCAGCTATTTTTGTTATTGTTGTTATCATTGTTGTTTAACAGGCCTGAGCTGGGTTCAAACCCACCAGCCTCAGTGCATGTGGCTAACACCCTAACCACTGAGGTATGGCCGTGAAACCTTTTGTTATAACACTGAATGGGAAATATTTTATTTAAATATACTTCCATGAAACATCTTTAGGAAGATGAAGAGAAAAATAGGCTTTACTCTAGAAGTACAATACAAATAATACATTCATCTAAAATTCAACTTTGTTCCCATGTGATTATTTTGTGTTTACTTAGGCCAGATATTGTCCACTATGGGAACATAGAAAACTGTATTCACCTAAATAAAAAGGAATAGAAATACACACACACACACACACCCCTCCAGCATCTACCATCTAGCTTAATTCACTGCATGTTACAAGTCAACCCTCCCCATATCTCCTATGATGACTTTCTGCCCATTTTCAAATAACCCTCTTTCTGCCACTTCACAATAACTCACAAGCTGTGACCTTTCTAGAACTCCCTTATGCAAGAAAATTCAGGTCATTTTTAAAGTAAAATGCGAAGTTGAGCATAGTATTTTAAAATAATATTTCATAAGCATTTAATATAGGTGAAACTGTGTAGCCATTTTTATCAGATTTTTACATTTGTATATGTCAATGACAGCATTTTGGGGTGTTACGCTTTGTAGCCCCATTTCCCCCATAAAGCCTGATTTGTCTAGTGCAGTGAATTTTAGGAGTACCTATATTAAAGCAGAAATGAAGGTACCCCATCTGCTCTGGGGGGAGGGACATGCTGATCTGTCATTTTCTGTGGCTCTTAGCCCAACCCCCCTGGGAACTTGTTCTTTGTCTCTTATCTTCTTTGGCTGTATCAAAATAAGTACATGTGCCCAGTGCCCCTTAGAGAATGCTCAGCTTCATCAGCCTACTTCCTGATCAAGGAGATGCTACTACACTGGAAGACAGAAAACAGAATACCAGAGTCATGGAATGATATATGATTCCAGCCTATGCTAACCCACCTATGGATAGAGTGGCATGTTCTCTTAGAAGAAAGGGTATCATGCAGACACAAACGTTGATTGCTACAGTTGCTAAAGATGACCCAGAGTTATAGTCAACTCCCACCATTTCATCCTGAGTCTCTTTCCTTCTGAGTTTTCTGAGATCACAAATAAGTGATCTCATTCATCAATAGGGCCCCATACCCTAACCTCATTCCAACTCAGGTCTGTATTGGGCTTGTTCGCTCATCAACCTTACTTAAAAGAGTAGAGTCAGTGGAATTCAAGAAACCCATTTTTGTTTTGAACCATCCTGTTGTGTATGTGGAGGGTGTTTTTCTTTACAAATATCACCTATAGTAACTTGACTTCTTCACTTTTATACATCCTTGGCTTCCGTCACTAGTTCCCCCAGTACCATTTATTAAATAGGGACTCTTTACTGCCGTGCATGTTTTTGTTTAGTTTATCAAAGATCAAATGGCAATATGTGTCTGGGTTCATCTCTAGATTCTCTATTCTATTCCATAGATCATGTCTCTATTTTTGTGCCAGTACCATGCTGCTTTAATCACTATAGAATTATAGTGTAACATGATAATCTGGAGGTAACATGATACCTCCAGATTTGTTTTTATTTCTAAAAAATGTATTGGCTATGGGTTTTTTTTTTTTCTTGGTCCATATGAAATAAAGTACTATTTTTCAAGTTCTTTGAAGTATGACATTGGTGCTTTGATGGGGATCGAATTAAATCTGTAGATTGCTTTGGGTAGTACAGACATTTTAACCATGTTGATTATTCCAAGCCACAAGTATCATATGCTCTTCCATTTGTTAATGACCAAACACCATAGTTAATCATTCTAACATTTTTTAATACTAGAAACATTGCTATCTCTATACATAAGTAAAACTAGAAATAATAAAAATAAACAGGATATTTTGAAAGAAAAGGCCATCATAATGTGAAAAAATATGCTAGAATGTTTAAATTAGACTTCAGTAAGAAAAATATTCATTTTAGAATTCTCACTTATCCCCTAGAATCTGGAATTACAGTTGTTCTAATAACTAATAGGCAATACTACAACATTCTACTATTTATATATTTAGTCTTCTATAGAAAAAATCTAGCAACAATCTTCCCTTTCTATTTGTTCATTCACTTGTTTATCCATGTATTCATATAAAATATATTTCTTGAGCCTCAATTAAGTACTAGGAACTTTCTAAATTCTAGGAATTCAATGGGAGCTTTAATAGGCATAACTCCTTCCTCTCTTCTAACTGCTACTAGAAAAGACACCAATTTAGGGGTCACAAATTAAATATCCATATGCAATCTTTATTTAGTTCACCAATGAAAAAAATGTGGAGAAGATATAACATTGTGTCCTGTTAGGAAGTTTCATGAGGAAGTAATATGATGACCTAAATGATGAATGGAGATACCCTTGATGAAAAATGTACCAGGCTAATGGGACATGGCTAGAGCAGCAAGAGAGTAGGAGAGATTATTGAGGAGTAACAACAGGGTGGCTGTTGAGAATGAGATTTTCCACAGCCTTGTAGGCTATGTCATGAGTCTTCTTCTTCTTCCGAACAGCAAAGAAAAATTATAAGAGGATTATAAGGAGGAAGATGACATGATTGTGCATACAAATTAAAAACCATCACTCTGAGTACAGAATTTGGGTAAGAATTTGGATGAGTCAAGGGAGGTTGCTGGAGATAGTAGGGTAATACCTGTGATTGGAGCTAGATGGCTGATATTGGAAAGGAAGAGAATGGGACCAATCTGGGAGATACTGTGAGGCAAAATTGACAGAACTGGATGAGGGAGCAGATAGGTAGGGTAAGAGAGAATGCCCAGCCTGACTGGGAATGAAACTGGATGGATGGTTCTCAGAGAATGCTGACAAAGAGTAGGTATGAGGAGTTTTGATATTATGCTTGTCAAGTATGAGATGCTTTTTAGACACTTTTTTTCTTGATGTGTCTGATTGATATAGTTTTGATCTTCATTTAAGAGAGAGTCTAGTGATTGCTCTGAGGTGAAGAACAGAAAAGGTCCGGGATCCATCTCGTAAGTTTTCAATGCTCATGAGTGGGGTTATATGCCATAGGATGGCAGACTCCCATGAGACGAAAAGATCTCCGAGGATAAATATCTACAAGCCAATGTCATTTACAATATAACTTTAGAGGACATCAACTCTTTAATAATCTACCATGTTCAATTCATTCATAGGATTTTTGAAAACTTTTCTGCTATGACCAAGTTAAATAACTCACTGATATAATGGAAAGATAATGCATTTTTAGGTTCTATCAGAAATGTATTTTATTTGTAGAGTTCAAAGTGTAAAAATAGTTTACCTTGTTCTTTTTCAGCACAAAAATTGATTGCTCTTGAGTGTAAAATCCACTTTATATAACCTTTTTAAAATTGTGCCATGTAGAATGATATGTTTAGTTAATTTAAAATAGCTGACACAGCAGAGAAGCAACAAACTCAATGGCTTAATAAAATTAAGGCTTAATTTATGCTCTAGCAAAGTCTGTTACAGGCCAGCCAACCATTCTTAATATAAATGCTATGCCATGTAGAGTGTGTGGGCTCTGAGGTCTCCACACCAGCAAGGAAAAGAGAGATAGAGGCAGCTCACTAGCTGTTTCATGCCTTAGCTCAGAAGAGATACGTGTCATAGCCCTTCCATTTAATTGTCCAGAATTAGTCACATAAACCCAACATAATTGCAAGGGAACTTGAGAAATGTAAAGAATTCATTGATACCTGGTGAGTACTAGCTGTCTGACACATGTGATCAACATGGTAATTCTTCCAGATGTGTTTAGATGCCTTCATATTTCTGTTTGGAATAATATATTTACTCTCAAATTCAGTCTACAGAAACATTTCATAAAACATAGCAAAAATACTTATGGTTCTCCACTTCCACTATCTTTGAAGTGGCAGCTTAGCCAAGTACAACAGTTTTTTTAAGCAGCTTTCATAATGACAACTATAGAAATCTGGAATTAACAGGCTTATCACAATTGCCTGACCAAAAATACCTGCCACAGACTTCAGTAATAGTGAAATGCTTTCCAAAACATTTTTTAAGAGACACATCTCCTTTTTCTCTCTAAAGAAAATATAATTTGTGCTCAAATATCAATCACGTCCACTTCCAATAATGGGCAAGTAAGTTCCTACGAAACTGATCTTTTCAGAAAATAACTAGATGAGCTGGAGTTATAAAAACAACCACAGAAGGCATGAGGGGACAAAGAAAAGGAAACAAAGGAGGCCAGTAGCTCATGCCGGTAATCCTAGCTCTCAGGGAGACCAAGGCCTGAAGATTGCTTGAGCTCAGGAGTTCCAGTCCACCCTGAGCAAGAAAGAGTGAGGCCCCAGTCACTAAAGAAAGAAAGAAAGAAATAGGAAGAGGAAGAGAAGAAAGAGACAGCATATTTGGGAGGGGGAATCACCACTTGGAAGAAGGGAGCAGCACTGGGTAAATTTTTCATTTGAGAAGAGGCGGCTTCTACTTTGAGGGATCCTCACAATCTGTGCCTGGAAGGGTGGTTAAAAATGTGATGGAAAGCTCACTGAAATTCTGTGTTGAAGAAGCAGAAGGCAGGGATTAAGACAACCATAATCTTTGTGAAATTAGAAGAAAATCTCCAAAAGAAGAGAGGCAGAGAAAGGGAGTCCTCAGTTTTGTTTGTAAATTATACTGAAACCCCTGGCTAAAACCCAAACCATTCATACATACACTTCCACTGAGATAAATGGTGCTGCCCAGAAGAAAGTTATCCACTTGAAACAAATCAAATTAATTCTTAAAATAAACAAAAGATGTCAATATTTTTTTGGAGGGATATAACAGAAGCCAAAGTCTTTACAAATTAACAGACATGTTCAGGTTAACCAACACACAGAGAGGTAGAGATGTTATACATTTTCACGTGAAAAAACAATCCATTTACAATGATCCAAGATGATTCAGATGTTAGAATAAGCACAGAAGCTTAAAGACAGCTAATACACCTATAGTCAGAGATATAAAGAAATAATGTTTGCTGAGAACTAAAAGTAGAATATCTAACCAGAAAAACAGAAAACATAAAGAAGAAACTAATCTAATTTCTCAAACTAAAAAGTGAGAATTTAAAAATAAAATATTGAAAGAATTAATTTGTTAGCAGAAAGGAGATGACAGAGAATATCTTCAGTAAACATGAAGATCTATCAACATAAATTATGCAATCTGAAAAGAAGAAAAAGATTTTTAAGATAAAGGATTTAAAAGTCCTTCAGTGACTTGTGGGATCTGAGTCACTGAAATACAACTGGAGTCCCCCCTCCCATAAAAGGGGTAAAGAACAAAGTACAAAACATTTTTTGAAAAAATAACAGCCCAAAATTTCCCAGATTTAGTAAATGATATGAATGTATACATATTCAAAATTTTCCATAAGCATCAAAAAGAATAAATACAAATAATACATATCACATGATAATCAAATTCTTAAAAAGCAATAATTAAAGAGAAAAATTTGAAAAACATCAGAGAAAAGTAGAATATCAAATATTATTTAAATGCTTATAAGATTCTCATGAAAAACAATGGAGGCCAAAAGATAGTAGACCAATCTTTTTAAGCTGCTGAAGGAAAAGTTTTCAGCACTAAATTCTATAAGCTTGTAAAAATAACCTTCAAAAATGAAGGCAGAAAAAGGATATTTTCAGGTTTTTTTGGTCTGTAGCCCGTAGTTACTGTGCATAAATACATAGATATATTGGAATATATTCAATCAGTAAATTTAAGAAGATTACATGTATTAAAATAACACGCATGGAAAAATATCAAGTCAAGATTATTAGCAGAGATCAAAAGAAATAATAATAAAAAGGTTAACTTTTAAGAAGGACATAATTTATAATAGATGTATATCCAAAATGTGTGAAGCAAAACTGACAGATATTAAAGAGAGCAATACATAAATCTATTTTAACAATTGTAGAGTTTATTGATGCTCTGTATAAACTGATAGAAACACACACCAAAAAAAATCAGGAAAGACACAGGAAATCTGAATAACATTATCAACCACACTGAGCTAATCAATAACTATAGAACTCTATTCCCAGTAAAATAGAATGCTGATTCTTTACAAGTGCACATGATAATTACACCAAGATAAACCATGTAGGGCCAAAAAGTTTGTAAACTAGGAAAGTATGAAAATCATGCAGAATATGTTTACTGACCACAGTTGAATAAAATTAGAAATCAAGGCCGGGCATGATGGCTCACACCTATAATCCTAACACTCTGGGAGGTAAAGGAGGGTAGATTACCTGAGCTCAGAAATTTGAGACCAGCCTGAGCAGAAGCAAGAACCTGTTTCTACTAAAAATAGAAAAAAATTGGCCAGGAAATTGTGGCTGGTACCTGTAGTCCCAGCTACTGGGGATGCTGAGGCAAGGTGATCTCTTGAGCTTAAGAGTTTGAGGTTGCTATGAACTAGTGTGCAATGGCACTCTACCAAATGCAAAGAGTGAGACTCTGTCTCAAAAAAAAGAAAGAAAGAAAGTAAAAAGAAAAGAATCAATAAGATCTCTAGGAGAGAGAGATATGATTCCACATACTTGGAAATTAAATAACTACTATAGAATCATAAACCCAAAAAAATTATGAGATATTTAAAACTTTTTAACTAAATAGAAATCAAATTATAACATATCAAAAATTTTGATGAAATTAAAGTAGTGCTCGTAGGGATATCTATAGCTTTAGATGCTCAGACAAGGAATACAGCATATTGATGTCTAAAATAAATAAGAGGAAGTAATACAAAGCATAAATTAATGAAATAGAGAACAAACAGTAAAGAAAGTTAACCAATCCCAGAATTGGTTCCTTGAAAAGATCAATTAGTTTGATCACCTTTTAGGTAGATTGATTTAAAAAGAGATAGAGAAAACAGAAATTACTGATATCAGGGAAGAAAGTGGAATTTTATTAACTCTACATACTTTAAAAGAGATTTAAGGGAACATCGTGAACACAACTAGGACACCAAATGTGATAACTTAGATGAAATAGACAAACTCTTAGAAAAATAAATCTCACCAAAATGACACAAGATGAAAAAAATCTCAATAATCTTACAACTACTAAAGATAATTCATTTCTTACCAAAAATTTTCCCATAATGAAAACTCCAGGCCCACATGGGTTTACTGGTGACTTCTATCCAACACTTATGAACAAAAATCATACCTTTCTTACTCCTTCAGAAAATAGAGAAGGAGGGACAAGTTTTCAACTCATTTTTGAGACTAGCACAACCCTAATCCCAAAACCTGATAAGAAAAATAACATATTAATATTAATAACTCTCATAAAAACAGATGCACAAATTCTTAACAAAATACTTGCAAATTAAACCCGATAACACATTCGTATAAAAATTAACATTATTTATATCTGTGGACATTACAGTTTATTTGTTCTTTCAACAGATATTTACCAACAATAGAAATTAAAAGCAGAAACTTGCTCTAGAGAGAAGCATCTGCAGTTTCACCCAGTTTCAGGTTTATAATATCTTAAGCACCATTTCCTCCTTGGTGCATTTGACCTGTTTGGATATAAAAGAAATATCAGTGGTTCGTAGGTGTGTGGTGTAATTTGACAAAGGCTCCACTTTCATTTTCTCTCTCTGCTCCAACACAGAAGAATGTGATTCATGTTTAGGGTTTCACTTTGATAGGGGGCTTTCTTCTTTTTGAAGGGGGTAAATTATCTTACTACATGCTTTACCACCAGGTTTTTTAGAGGTAAATTTAAAGCTTTGTTATACTTTAGTATGTCGAAATTGAGCCTCTTTCTCAGAAAAATATCCTAACCATCTGCTGTATTATCTTGAGTGGACTAATAGAGACACTCTCACCCCTACTTCAATACCTTCCCTTACAAAAAGAATTGGTAACTGTGTTCTATTATATGTGCAAAGAGCTAAAAACTACAGGATCAATAAGCTCAAAAATACTTCCTATTTATTAATATGTTTTAGTTTAAAGGCTAGATTTAATGTAAACCAAGATAGACAAATCATAATAAAAATAGACAACAAGGCTTATATTTCAAACCTGAAACTGTTACTAGCAAAGTATCCTAACAGTGATGATAACTGTGCCTCACCTAACTATGAACAATCCATGCCATGGTACTCTGCAATTTATGTGAATGTCACAATTTATGCTAAATTGTTTTTCTTTTCTATTTTCTTTTTACTGTTTTTTTTTTTTTGCTTTATTGGAGGTATGCACATTTTGTTGTTTGTTTTCAGGAACACAATTTTTGCTGAAACCTGAAAAAGGCAATCCCCATATCCCACTCTGCTTCACAGAGTTTCAAAAATCAACAATGACTCATGGCCACCAGATTAATATGTAGTCTTAAAAATTCTGTTTTTACACAGGTACCTGGAGTAAATTAAATGATGGTTCAATAACTAAAGAGAAACATAAATAAATGACCCAGTGAAAGAGTCTAAATTTAGGAGGCTGAGACAGGCAGGGACTTTCCAAACATTGCTCCCAGTCTCAAACTTGTTTCTTTAGCTCTGTGTTCTAGTATTATTCCCAGTGTGGTAGGTATCGTAGCTGTAAAGGGAGATAAAAATATTTCCTGGTTATTTTGCCCTGATGTTCAGCTAAATCAGAGAAAATGAAATTTCCTTCCAGCTACCTCTAAGACAAAGCCCTAGCACTTCTGATCCTTTGTCTGTAGGCTTCATTGTTTTTACCTGACCAAAGCTTCACTCTTCTACTAACGGGTCCTATCCCTGGTCTTACAGATGTTTTCTTCCTTTTTCCCTTAGAATTTCTCAACCTTTTCATTTCTTGCATTTCTGAATGCTGGAGGTAGATACATGAACAGTGATAAGTAGAAAATAGCATTTTATCTGAGATATGTCAGTTTGTCTGTTATCTGGTGTTACCTATTGGCCACATATAACAACACTTCAAAAAATGTGATTCAATGTGATCCATTTGAACTTAGCTTTATTAAATTGAGGGAGGGGAATAAAAGGATTTTATGACAAGGAAAAAGTGTTATCTGAGGGCCCAGTTAGCAGGAATATCTATTCCAAAACATTATTATTAGTGGCCAGGGATTTCCATAGAGATAAGCTTTGCAGCTCTCCTTCTGACATCAACCCTTTGTGTCTGAGCATGGTCACTAGTCACGGGTGAGAAGCTGACTGCTTATTCTATCCAACAGCAGCAATGGAGATCTCCAATCTCTCATGTTTATTAAACTATTGGTTTCATTCAGTACATTCAAGATTTGAATTTTTAAGGAGAAAAAAATACAAAATGGAAGAAAGGGTGAAACAGAATGATAATACTATAAACACCAGGCACAGTAAATTCCCTGGAGTGTGAGTTCCAGAAATAAACTCTACGAGGACCATGGATTATGCTTCCCTTAAATGCAACTTAAAATTATGAAAGAATTTTCCATCACAACCAAACTCTTTACAATCCAACCACCCTTTGTACCATAGGAGTAATCAGAAAATCATATTGCATTCAAAATAAACATTTAATGAATATTCACTTCATAAGCATCAACTAAATTTAAATCAAGAAGTCAGTGGGTGTGTAGCATAGTACTAAGTATTTGACAAGAGTAATTTATCAAAAAAACAACCTCCCTTTTTCCCAAGGAATTTGGATTCCAAAATGAACAACACTGAATTGATGGGCATGCACCAAAGGTTTTCACCTTCATTTCTCATTCAGAAAAAGCAACAAAAGTTGAAATATCCCTCCCATACATTCTAGCATTTACATCTAGATGAATGGAAAACATTTGACCACGGCCATATTTTACTATTTGATCAAAAACTCACATTTTATCACAGTTCTTGTCTGTCTGTTACCCTCTGGGTAACTGCCTTTTGGAGCATTCCCAAGTACTTGTGGTCAGCAGCACAGGTGGTCCTTTCCTAATTTCTCTAGGTGAGCTTTACACTTGACCCTCACCCTACACAGTCCAACATAGGACTCCTCTTACATCTCCAAGTGCCCTGCAATTGCCTGTCACTCTGGTCTTCTCATGCTGCTTCTTTTACCAGGCAAAAGTCTCCTCTTCCTTTTTCTTCCTGAGAATTACAGCCTTGTACTTCAACATTTTTGTTGTAGGGTTTCCTATTTCTCCCTTCTAGGTGGGATGGTCTTTGTGCTGGTCAGTGTACTCAGTGTATAAGTCCATTATGACCTTGGTAAGGCTACTTATTTTTGTATTTGCATTTGCATTTAAATCCTGTTTCATTTGTTAGTATTGTTCACATATTATATGCCTGACATACATTGTGTGATTAATTTTTTCAAGAATTAATTAATACACAAATTATCATTAATGCATGAATTTTAATTAATAAGAATTTTAGAGCTGAGAAAGATAAAGATGAAGAGAATCGTTAACTTGTAAAATAAGCTTAAATTGCATTTAAAAAATATTGTTGAATGCCTCCTTATGTATGTTCAAAAAGTTTAGAAGTTAACTAGGAAAGCGACATGATCCATTTTATATTTTATATTTTTCAAGGGCAAAAGAGTATCACATTTTCCATCCTGTTTATCTTCCAGACATTATCCTAAGTGCTAGGGGTATGGAAGTAACTAAGACATGGTCCATTACACATGGTGATAATAGATACAGATCTCTTAGCAGATAATTGAAATACGATATGATAAATGTGTTAGGCAAGATGTGGATCAGTTAGTTTCTATAACAAGCCACCCAAAATTTAGTGGTTAAAAACATAATAATTTACTAGCTCACAATTCTGCGGGATATCTGGCAGATTCTTATGATTAGGATGAACCTAAATAACCTCCTCTGAAGTCCCTCCTGTATTTAGTTAGGACTCGACGTTCTAATAGAGCCCGTCTCAGAAGTCTAGTGGTAGGCTGGGGCATGGATGGTAACACAGGTGACTGACCAAGTTTGCCATCACATAGGTTGTCTACAAGTTCCTTACATAGAGGACTCAGGAAAAAGATACGTTCCAATTAAAAATCACTTTTAAGCTTCTGCTTAGGTCAAGTTTGTTAATGCCCTGTTCAATGAAATGAGTCACATGGGAGTGTCAATCACACTCCCAGGTAAGTGTGGGAGGGCACTACCAAGGGGTGTGGACCCCAGGAAAGAAAGCTTAGCAGTCATTCTGCAAAAAATGCATGCTCATACCACTCTGACCAGAAAAGGTTTCATTTCCTTCCCATATGACAAATGCAGTCATACACCCCCAAACATGACTCAGTCAATGACAGACCACATGTGCAACACTAGTCTCATGAGATTATAATACCATATTACTCCTCTGCCTTTTCTATGTTTAGATATATTTAGATACACAAATATTTACCATTGTATCACAGTTGCCTACCCTATGCAATGAAGTCACCTGCTGTACAGGTGTGTAGCCTAGAAGCTATTATTACACCTCTACTCCTTCCGATTCCAAGACTGTTCTTTTTTTTTCTTTGTTTTTTGTTTTTTGGGGTTTTTTTTGAGACAGAGCCTCAAACTGTCCCCCTGGGTAGAGTGCCAGTGGCATCAAAGCTCACAGCAACCTCTAACTCCTGCGCTCAAGCAAGTCTCCTGCCTCCACCTCCCAAGTAGCTGGGACCACAGACACCCACCACAACGCCCGGCTATTTTTTGGTTGCAGCCATCATTGTTGTTTGGGAGGCCCGGGCTGGATTCAAACCCACCACCTTAGGTGTATGTGGTTGGCACCTTAGCCACTTGAGCCACAGGCGCCGAGCCAAGACTATTCTTTTTTAAGCACCAAAGGAAGCAAGAAAAGCTTCCTCATTCTCTCCTGCATCCCTTTGATGATTTACTTATTTTATTTCAGATTGATAAAAGGGTACAAATGATTATGTTGTATTGTCTGCATTTCTTAGGTATACATTTAGTTCAAGCTAAATGTATCTGTTTTAGTAAAAGGATTGGGTCTGTCAAATTTTGATTCCGTCAAAGGGACCCTCGGTAGGTAGGTGTTAGTAGGCTGTACCATCTAGGTTAGTGTAAGTACACTTTGTGATGCTCATGCAATGGCCAGATTGCCTCAAGATATTCTTCAGAATGTAACCCTGTGGTAAAGCAGCACCTGACTGTACACACATCCTCTCCCAATGCTACCAAGAGCCTCATACAATTGTACTATTAGGCTTAAAGACTGTGAACTTCTGAGTTAAATTAGGCCTATATCAGTCCTCTGCCACAGAATCGCTTGATCAAAACAAACTAAAAAGATAAGTTATCTGAATCCCAGTTCACCCAAAATATTATGTGAGGGCGGCTCCTGTGGCTCAAAGGAGTAGGGCGCTGGCCACATATGCTGGAGGTGGTGAGTTCAAACCCAGCCCCGGCCAAAAACATATATATATGTATATATATATATATATATATATATATATATATATATATATATATATAATGTGAGATAGAGTCAGAGTGATTTCAACAAATATTCCCATTCAGAAAGAGAACAATAGAAACATAGTGATCCGTGGTCCGTAACTATCCCCAAACCTGGGAAATCAAATGTTGCCTAGACCCCTACACCAAGGAAATGAAAATATTTATTGACTAGTACCCTGCTCTGCTCACTGGAGTGAACCCCCTAAACATTTTTCTTCATGGTCCTTTGCTATGCCCTCTGGGCTTTTGGCTCCTTCATCTGAGGCACACCTCTTTTGTTGTAAAAAAAATAAATGACCCAGGCAGCGCTTGTGGCTCAAAGGAGTAAAGTGCCGGCCCCATATGCTGGAGGTGGTGGGTTCAAACCCAGGCCTGGCCAAAAACTGCAAATAAATAAATGACCCCAGTTGGCAGCTGAGTAGCTAAATCTGCTTCCAGTAGAAATTTGTTAGTCCAGAGGCATCTATTTTATTTGAACTGTCTCAGTTATTTTTCTGAGTGAGGAGCCCTTTTGCTGATACAACTCCCTTAGAAAGTTTTTGGGCTTTCAGTGCATCACTTAACAAAAGTTATGTCCACATTAATTTTAAGACTGGCCTCTCTCTGCTTTGTCCAGCTCATCAAGCTGCTTTGAGAGAGTGCTACCAAGGGTCACAGAAACCCTTTTATGTAGCTCCAAGAGTCCACTGGATATCACCTCCCATTTTTCTTGAGCATTAACAGTTCTAAGAGAGATTTCAATTTGATCTTGATGCAGAAGCCATATTTTACTAGAAGTTCTTTGATCTTGATAAACACTCTCTGGTCTTAATTCAGTCTGAGAATCTTTTCTTGTTTGATAGACTTCAAGTGAAAAACCAGAGCATTTCCTATCTCGCATAACCTGGCTGAGCTATAATACCACATAAACCCTGCTTGCAAACTAATCAGTCCTTTCTTTTGCTCATCAATCTTTTTCTATAACCCATCATAATCATTGTAAATCAATATAGGATGTTTTTAAAAATATTCCTAAAAATTCCAGGATCCACATTTTTTATCTTCCAAATTATTATAGGCAAGTATTTTGTCAATTACTTCATAATATGATATAACGTGTGTGACAATCTTTTCATTCTTCCCTAACATTCTGCTTGCCACCTTTCCAAACTTCACAAAATGTTTTATAACTTCTTCCCATTAAATGGTCCTAAAGCTAATTAGATATGGTTTGGTTTATTTTGTTGTTATGAATGCACCCAAATCTGGGATCACTATCACTATCAGTTAGTTTTTGCCTCAAAACAAATTATCCTCAAATGCCATCACTTCCAACAGATGCCTGGAGGGCTCTTCTGACCTGGACTGGATAAGCTTACCTCTGCTGGGTTCCCTCAAGCACTGTATTCATCTGGCAAAGGGGCTGGTGGCTGTGTTATCAGAGATGGCTTTTCACCTGTCTGCCAGTTGGCTGGGGCTTAGTTTTTCACAAATAGTGGCAGAGTTCTAACAGCTGGAAGAGGGTGGGTGACAATATGCAAAAACTTCCAACAAATGCTTCCATCAGGTTTGCTAATGTTATTTTGACCAACAGGTCACATGGGCAAGGCTGGAGTCAGTACGGAAGGCATAGCAAAGGATAGAGATACAGGATAACAAATTGTCTTAGCCATTTTCTAAAAACAAATCTACCACGAACCGTGAGAAAACTGCAAATGAAAACAAATGAGAAACTGACTATTTACAGAGTAAGATCAAATCCAAGCCTCATAAGTTTTCAGAGTGCAAATCCTGAGGTTTAAATACAGAGAAGTAAAAAGAGGTAAAACAACACGGTTTTATAAATGCTCAATTTAAATGACTCGAACTACAATTTCTATGCATAGTGTGTCAGATAGAGACACACGGACCAGAAAGTAGCTCCCTCCCTGGGCCAGCTTCGATCTTACACATCTGGCAATACAATCATGAATGCATCTTGAATACAAGAAGGTTCAGTCCACAGTTATTTTCCCGAGGCATTCTATTTTATTGGTCAGCCATTTTTATAGGACACTCTGACCTCTTGAGATTTCTCCACTGGAGAAGTTCACAGGCACAAGATTTCTCCCCTCTTCATTTGAACTCCTCAAAAGATAATAGTCCCCTTGTGCTATTAAGTCTTTACCTTTCAAGATTTAGCCTTGATGTGAAAGATGCCTCAGGCTCTGCCTCAGCATTGAGGGAGAATCCCTTTTTGCCTCTGTGAGAATTTGAATCAATTTCTAAAATGTCCCCAAGTACCCACAACATGTGAGATAGAGTCCTAGGCTCAATTTTGAGTCTGATGATAAAATTTGGAAGGAGTGGAATAGTTTAGTACTGAAAAGCCAAGTCTTTTGCTGAGAGGAGAAATTGGACTTAAGAATAAAGTAAGCATAAAATATTCAAGTGCAAGAGCCTCCCATGCTCAGAGTAATATTTATTTTCGAAACATACATGTATTAAGGAAAACAGCAACTTCCCAGAATGCCAATTTGATCATTTTTTAATTTTCCATGAAATATAAAAGAGTTGAAGTTAAAAAGGCACTATTTCATTCCATCCAAGTCAAGAGAAGGAATTGAGCTGAAGCCAGAACCAGGAGATATAGAGAAGAAATTCCTGCAGAAGGGAGAAAAGGTAAAGGAAGAAAGAGAAAAGATTGTTCACTCTCAAGGTCAGAGAGAAAAAATACTATCACCCAGTATCCTTCCTAGGGCTTGGCATAGGTGAGTTCAGTAATAAATTATTAATTAATTATTCAGTCCAAGAATTAAGGGCCATTTAACTCATCATTTAACTCTTTTGTTTAGCAAAAACAAAAACAAGCTAGGAACTCAGGGATAGGTCATGGCTATAATCTGATCCATCCAGGGAGATAAAGTCCACTCTGGTTATTGCAGCCTGGTAAATAGTGTGAGCTAAGAGAAGCAATAGTCGCAAATGTGTCCAACTATCCCCAGAAAGATTTGTAGCTGTCATCTTAACAATATAGCCGAAATGGTTAAACCTAGCATCATTGTAGTCACTCTATTACATCTAGTGTCAGCCTCACATATCCTGTGACTTTAATGCCAATGTTTCTTGATGTCTCTGTTAGAAATTAGATTACTCCCCCTGGGTGAACTCAAGAGCTCAGAGCCTTAGGGGAAAAAGGAGGGTAAAGTATTTAGTTTCTTCTTTACGTGTTTGGTTTTTTGGGGGGTGTATTACAGAATATTTGAGTGTATTAATTTTTTTTTTTTGAGACAGAGCCTCAAGCTGTCCCCCCTGGGTAGAGTGCCATGGCATCACAGCTCACAGCAACCTCCAACTCCTGGGCTCAAGCAAGTCTCCTGCCTCAGCCTCCCAAGTAGCTGGGACTATAGGCACCTGCCACAACGCCTGGCCATTTTTTGGTTGCAGTCATCATTGTTGTTTGGCTGGCCCAGGCTGGATTCAAACCCTCCACCTTAGGTGTATGTGGCTGGCGCCTTAGCCACTTGAACCACAGGCGCCGAGCCAATTATTTTTGACTTAGAACAACTGTTCTGTCTCAGACACTATTAGAGATTCTGGGTATACAAAATAATAACAATAATAATAATAATCTGTGAGCCCTTCCTCAAACAACTTACGTTCTGAAAGGGAAAGGCATATACCTACCCCAATAATTATATCACAGATAATAGTTTCAAGAAGAAAGAACAAATTAAGGGGTGTAAGAGAAGTGAGGGGGGGATGGTGAACCCTATCTACATTGCAGAATTGGCAAGAGTTTCCTATAGGATACGGCATTTGCAATGGCTTTTAAAATTATGAGTATGTGTATCCTTTGTTTACAGTCTCAATGAAACAATGACATTATAAAATTAATGATGCATAATAGAATTCTATTCAGCCATAAAAAGAAAGAAATCCCGTCATTTTCAGCAACACAGATGGAAGTGAGGATCATCATGCCAAGTGAAATAAGCCAGACACAAAAAGACACATATCTCATATCCACATTCATATGTGGGAACTAAATCTTTAACCTCATGGAGGAAGAGAGTTGAATGATAGTAGAGACTGGGCAGGAACAGGGAAGGGGGTGAAGACGTGTTGATCAAGGGGTAGAGTTCCTGTGTTGGCTATGTTGGGTACCACAGGAGGGTGACTACAGTCAACAATAATTCATTATATATTTTTAAATGTCTAGAAGAAAAGAATCAAAATGTTCCCACACAAGGAAATAATAACTATTTGAGGTAACTGATATCCCAAGTACCTTGATTCGATCATTACCTATTGTATGCATGTATCAAAATACCTAGTATCACATGTATACCATAAATATATACATGGATCACATATGATAAAAAACTAAGTTATAATATGTATCAACAGTATTATGATAATACTAAAAATACAATTAAAAGACTGAGATAGAAAAGGAGATGCTAGAAAACATGACTGACATAAATATAAATTTTAAGGATCGATTGGCCTTAAATTTTAAGGATCAACTGACCTTTTTAAAATTGCCTTTTTGACTTTTCAAAATTATAGAAACAAAAAAGCATTATAAATAAACTTCCTCAAATTAATTAATCATAACACCTATTTTTTGAAATATAATCAATGTCACTGATATCTCAGCCTATCAGACCATTGATCTTTGGTCATGGTCATTCTCCTTAAATATTGTCATCTTAACATATAAGCGTTATGATATAGAAGGGATAAAAGCCAAAATTTACCTTGTAATTTATATGCCTTTGTCCTGTTGCCTATATGCAAAAACCTATTGTTAATAGATCATCATTTCTAAGTATAAATATAATAAATGTGTTTTATAATAATTTATTGGATATTGTCTTTGAATCGCTAAGATTTTGTTTGTTTAAACATGATAAGTTTGTATTAGAAGTAATTTTTGAACTTTTTTCTTATCTGAAGTACAGCAGAGCTGGCAGGGATGCATCTATGCTAAGAGTGGTGTTAAGCTTAGCCTCAAGCTGCCTCCCCACATATTTTAAGTTCAGCCTAAAGTTTTCTCCATACATAGTGAATTGTAACCTGCCTGCATGTGTAAACAGGCTGTCACCTAGTCTAATGCCAATCACCAAGTTTTAGCTAATCCCAGGCTGTCAACTCTCCAGACTGTATTTAAATAAGGCAATCACTGAGCTGCAACCAATCCAGCTGCCGCAGTACCTCACTTCCATTTCCTACACGTCCTCTTTTATCCATAAATCTTCTTCCAGGTCAGCACCAGCCTCTCCCTGAACCTCTTCTAGTTCCAGCATTGCCCAGTTTGCCAATCATTCTTCGTTCAGTTAAACTCTCTTAAGTTTAATTTGTCTAAGTTATTCCCAAAATCTAACAAGCACAGAAATAAACACAAAATTTGCTCCCTGGCATTTTGCATATGAAAACATCCCAATTTCACATGCCTCATTGAAAATGGCATGTTATTTTATGTGCTACCAAATGAATTAAAATATAAATCTTAACTGACAAAATCTAAGAAAGTTGCTTCAATTAACATAATTAATATTGAGGATTTTTATTTTTTTAGTTTAGACACTGAAAATTGCAGTCATAGACTGAGCTTTTCATTTCAAAAACTCAGTATGAAGCGTTTTATATATATTTATATATATTATATATACATGCATTTATATATAATATATGATGTATATATTATATGTATTTATTTTACTGTGGTTTTAAAAAAAAGCATAATGAGGGTTCAATGGCCGATGCCTGTAATCCTAGCACTCTGGAAAATGAAAGCAGGTGGATGGCTTGAGCTCACAAGTTTGAGATCAGCCTGAGCAAGAATAAAACAATCTACTAAAAACAGTAAAACTTAAATATTAAAATTAAAGTTTCAGTATGAAAGTATAGTATTGTTAATTATTAAAAACAATTTTATACAGCAGATCTCTAGAACTTTTTCAAATTGTCTAAGTAAAACTTTACACCCACTGAACAGGGTCTCCCCTTTTCCTCTCCCTCCAGCCACTAGCAGATACCAGTCCACTCTCTTGTTGCTGTGGCCTCGGCTGCTTTAGTTAAGAGGAATCGTTCAGCAGTTGTCCTCGTGTGACTGGCTCCTTCCAGGCAGCATCGTGTTCTCCAGGTTCTCCGTGTTGCTGCATATGCAGGACTTCCTTCTGTGACAATCTGAGTAACATCCCCCTGTGTGTATGAGCCACACTGCTTTGTCCGTTCTTCCACTGGTGGACATTTAGGTTGATTCCACATCTTGGCTACTGTGAATAAAGCGGCAGTGAACCCAGGAAGACAAATATCTCTTCAAGATCCTGCCTTCAATCCTTTTGGATCAATGAATAACCACGAGTGGGATTAGATGGAAATTCTCTTTTTTCTTTTTTTGAGGAAGTTTCACTCTATTTCCCATAGTGGCTGCCAAATTCTACGTCCCCACCAATAGCACACACGTGTCCTAGTTTCTCCACATCCTTCCCAACACTGCTATTTTTTGTGTTCTGAGTTTTTCTTTTATGATATAACGGTCATTGGCAGGACTGTGAAGTGGTCGCCTTGTGGTTTTGGTTTGTAGATACCTGATGATTAGTAAGATTGAGCATCTTTCCATATACATTAGCCATTTCTAAGTGTCTTCTTGGGAGAAATTTCTATTCCAAGTCCTTTGTCTATTTTCTAGTCAGGTTGTTCAGGTTTTGTCCTCCTATTGAGTTATAGGCGTTTCTTACATATTTTAGATAGACGAAGCATAATTCTTAACACATGATCATATATGTTAAATGAAAACATCAAATAATTAATGAATGTTTAAGTGTAAATTATATATAATTTTCAATCATCTTTTAGCCTGATGATGCAATTGATTAATTTTTGTAAGATTTTTCTATTATTTTAACAATGAAAATTTTTCAAAATAATCATCATTTTCTACTATCACTTGTGATAAATTGTTTCTAAATTGAAAGGTGCCAAATGAGAGAGAAATAGAAATTTATTTCTCATTTGCAAAAATGTGTTTTACAAGGATGTGTAAAGGATATTTATTACAAGGATACTTATGCAGGAAGTATCCACCTTGAAACGTGAAAAATAGAGACATATATATATGGCTAATTTCCAGACAGCCCTTGTATATAATACTTGACACAATAAGTTTATTTTTTAAGAGTGCAACACACTCATTAATTCCGCAAATATTTATTGTGCAGATGTGGAGATTACAAAATGAATAACACAGTCCCAGGTCTTCTAGAAGTTCAGGCTCTAGCTGGGGAATTAGCCTTGAACCTGTTAGAAACAGAAAGTGCCACTCGCCATGACAGCGGCACTTGCAGCGTGTGGGTTGGGGAGCAGCAGGGCACACTGCCTGTTAGAATCACCTGGGGACTCAACACATGCCAAGATCAGATCCTCCCCCGGACAACTAAATCATATCCTTTGGGCATAAAGAAGTTTTTAAATGTTTTTGTAAGAAATATTAGAATATATAAACATACATCCAGAGCTGAGAACCCCTCAGAGGAGAGATGAGCTGATATGAGCAGAGCAGGGAGGCGTAGATATTTTAGAAAGTGGTGACAATGAGGGCCAACTCTAGATTCCTAAAACTGCTTGGCTTATTTAGGGAGCCTGGAGAACTTAAGATTTGTATCAGGGGAGATTTTGAACAGGGCCTGATGGACAGAGAGTGATAAAAAGTAAGATTAGTCAAATACGAAGGAGACAAATCTTAAAGGGCCTTGTGTGCCGCACAAAGAACTTCCGATTTTTCTGTGGCTGTGGAAGAGCCTCCCCTCTCTGAGAGGTGCTGATCAGCAGAGGGGCATCCTCATGTGCTTGTGAGAGCAATGGCTCCAGTGACATCACAGGACAGAGATTACATGGAGGCAAGACAACAAGCAGGGGCGCCCCAGTATGGCCTCATGTAGAAGACCACAGAGGAGAGGGAAGGGTCTAAAATAAGCCAGTGGAAATGGGAATGGAGAAGAAGGGAGGACGGCAATAGATTTAACAAGGGGCAAGGTAGTCTAGTGGAAAGAGCAGTTTTTAGAGGTTTTGTGAACATCTATAAATGGAAAAGCAATTGAAAAGATTCGATCTGATGTGAACCCTGAAATGGCCACAGTGAAAGCATACAATTAAGTAGTCACCATTTTCATTTTCAGGTGGATTCGGCAGAGATTAGGGACGGAATGACATGGGACAAGGGGTGAGGTGCGAGGTCAAGAAGGAAGCCAGAAGGACAACATGTTTCTGAGTGGAAAAACAGAGCCTGGCTGCCTGCAAATGCCAAGAACCATGGTAAAGAGACAGCCAAGGGAGCAGATTTGGGAAGGGGCAGACTGTGGGTGGACATATGATGTTGCCAAAAAGATAAAATAGGAGTTTATAAGTTGTTTAGATAAATTTGAGTCTTAGATACTTATGGAGCATCTGGTGCAGATATCTGGACAGGTGCCATCTGAAACTAGAACAAGAATTGTTTACTATATGGAGACCTAACCTGGGTAATGGGGCTTGAACTTGGCTTTGACTTCATCGTTGTTATCATCATCACCATCAACATCAGTAATATTTACTGATGGTTCAGGCAACTAATTGAGCTGCCTACTTATGTTATTCAATTTAGTCACCTAACAACACCATAATGTAGACTTTTGTAGATGAAGCTTAGGAATTTTAGATAATTACTCAAATATTCACAATGTTATTAACAACAACAATTCTATGCATTAACACATCATAGTTTTAATTAATTTAAGAATAAAATGTATAGAACTTTTCAATTAAAGTCAACCTGTGAGGAATGTGGATATCATCACCCTTTGATCCAGAATTTCTTGGAAGGTCTGGTATCTGATTGTTTTTGTTTTAGGATTCCTAAGGTTATTCTCAGAAACTACGAACCAATTTATAAACCAGCAGGTCTCAGAAACAAACTCTCTCCACACACCGTTAAGAATCAGGCAGAGTTTTTGCCAAGTTGCCCATCTCCTGCTGCTTACCAAATCATGCAATTCCTTGGGCCTTGTAAAAATGCTTCCTGTGGAAAGGCGTTTTCCTCCTTGGAAATTTTGATATGAGAATTATGTTTCTTTACTAAAAATGCTAAATATTTATATGGAACAAAATTTCACACCAGGCTTTAGTTACTATTAGAATAAGAATATTTGTGCTGCTACCTCAAGGTGGTAACGACATAAGCAGAAAATTCTCAATACATTCGTATCTCAAAATAGAAAGAATGAATAAAACTTCCTCTGCCCCAGAGAAACAGAAAGATAAAGAGGAGAGATGAAAAGAGGTTAAGTGAGGTCCAAGAAAGGAAGGAAAAAAGAGGCAGGGAGGTCAGGAAAGGAAAGGGGAAAGGGAGAAAAAGACGAGATAGAAGATGGGTAGATGGATACACAGAGATACACTCACGCATATATGTGATACATAGGTGTTTTATTTATATATACAGACACATCATGTGCCAAAACATGTACACACTTTTAGAAAAACTGAATAAATTTTTTGTGGGGGGGCCAGGGTCTGGGTTTGAACCTGCCACCTCCGGTATATGGGGCCAGCGCCCTACCCCTTTGAGCCATAGGTGCCACCCAAAACTGAATACAATTTTAATATCCAGTATATACTGATAACAAAAGATGAATACAAGTCACATTGAGCATCTCCTGTAACTGCAAAAGTCAGACGTGACGTCTTGGTCAAAATTACATTTGACACAGAGGTTGTCAGTTTTAGCTATTGGATAGTAAGGCAAAATTACTGAGATATGTTACAGTAAAGCACTATTGGGAGCAGAGCTTCTAAAGGATAAAGCTTTAGATTCATCATTATAGTTGTTTAGAGTTCAGAAATAAGATTGGAGAATGTTTAAATAACAATTACCATAATAATTAAATTTATACTTACTTGCTGTTTTGTCATCGTCAAGTTGAGTTTCTAAGTCTGTTTCCTTTAAAAAGGACAGAGGAAATTCCCACACTATTAGATGGAATGATAGAAATAGTTCTATAAAGTAATGCTCTGTCATCCCAAGATTTATAAATGTTTTATTTCAGGAAGCACATTTGTTGACACTTATTTTTCACTGAAAAATGTTTTGGTCCCTTTTGTAAACCATGTTTGTCACAGGAGATTTATTTTTCTCACCAACCTTGTGATAATTAACTCACTGACCCTGACCTCACAAATCTACTCTACCCCATCAGCTAAAAACACACAGATGCACCTATTACTGGAGGATTAGAGGATTTTTTTAGGAAGAAGAAAAATTTCCTAATATCCTCAGGGCTATAAAGTAATTGTTAATGAGTCTACATGGTACAATGCGTAGAGCCTGGCTTGTGGTCAGATGAATCAATTCCAGATTTGCCACCATTCAAAGTACCTTTGAATGAGGTACTTATGTTTTAGAACTTAAGTTTCATCATTTGTAAAAAATAATAATAATAATGAAAACAAAGGCAAATCAACAAAATTACAAAAATAAAAATATTAAAAAATAGAAGACAATATCAGAATTGTGTTTAGCACATTAAATAAAACATATTTATTGAACGAAATGAAGGAGGAAGCACACATCACATTCTACTAGGCTCACAAAAGGTCTCAGTAAATGTTAAAATCCTTCCACTCTAAGAATTACTTTACTTCCATTTAAAGGCTACAATAAAGCTATTTCTTATTCACAACTTTTATATTGTTTAGGACATGTGGACTAACTTTCAAAAGTCCATGTTCATCACTTTTTTCAAGTTCAGCTCACAGGAATCTGTCGAACCCAAGCCCCACTGTCTCCTTCCCTTATTTATGATTTCTCTCAATGCGATGTTTTGCTTTTGATGATTTTGCCATTGTTTTCGAGCCATTTTAAAGTGTCTCTGTTTTCGCTTATGAACCAGATTCCTACTTCAAACACAGGAAAGTTTCTTGCAGAATACCAAAATGCCCTATGTCCGGTCACACAGCAGGCAGGCAGAAACAAAAGCACGCTACCTCATTCATCTAGGGGACAAGCATGGTTTCATCATCCCCAGCCCTGCAGAGGCTGCGTATGACTGGCTTCTGTGGCACTGAACAAATGGATGTTGACTAATGACATCAGTGTTCTTCTGCTGTGATACCGACGAAGAAGAAATAACTTCAATGCCTATTTGAGCTACAAGATAAAATCATTATAATTGTAAAAAAAATTAAAAACACTGGTTGTACCAAATCAAAAAGATAAAAAGAAAACTCAAGACCAGAAATGAATCAAGCCAATAGTCCTTAATCACAATTATCAATTATTAGGTATTTAATTAATAGGTGGCCAGCATGATACCAAGTGCTTCCAAATGTTATGTCTTTGAATGGTCCTCATCACAACCTAAAGAAGTAGATGACTCTTACTCTCATTTTTCAAATTAGGAAAACAACATGTAGATTAAGTGCATGTTCAAATTCACCCCCGTTAATAAGAGGTGGAGTTGGGACACCACAGTGCTTCTGACTCTACAACCTATTTATCTTTTTCCGCTGTGCCTTACTGCCTTTCAAAGGTCATCAGCCTTTATCTAATTAGAAAAATACAGCAAATGTATAGGTACCTAGGTGCACAGGGAGCACATTAAAATGAAAAGAATAGAGAAACCTCTGTCAACTTTCTGATCCATCTCTGAAAACAAAGGTCTCCAGTTAGAGCTAACAGAAGCGAGGGAGTAAAAACTGCATCCTTACTTGATGGGCCCTCAAAGTCTCCTTCTCATTTTTTAAAGACCAGTCACTTTGACTTTTGTTAGGTTGGTGTAATAGTACAATCATACAAAGTTCTCCCATGCAAAATGGTCACTCGGACTCCCTATAAAGCTCTGATGTCACCAATTTGTTGGATTTATCGAACAGTCCTATGTGAGTCTCCCTGGTGTGCCTGACACAGGGAGGAGAAAGGCAGGGCACGCAGACTTCCCTGGTGTGTGGTAAATTCTGATGCAGCCACACGGTCCCACTGAAACAGTGTGTTTCTGCCACACTCTTGCCAGGTCAAGCCAGTGTCAATGTGGCAATACCCAAGTTCCCTGCAACCATTCAGTCCACAAGCCTGTTTCAGACAATTGTGCCCCAATGTTTCCAAGACCCCAGCTGGCTTGTGACCCCAAGATGGACATTTCAGTGCTATGTTTCATTCTGTTCATTCATTAGCAAAAGTGCAGGGAGGGGTGAGTCTTCTGGTGCTCTACCTTGAAAAGAGGATGGCAGTCAAGGAAAATATTACTAGGCTCGGCGCCTATAGCTCAACCGGCTAAGGCGCCAGCCACGTACACCTAAGGTGGCGGGTTCGAATCCCCAGCCCGGACCCGCCAAACAACAATGACGGCTGCAACCAAAAAATAGCCGGGCGTTGTGGCGGGCGCC
>CAUYTI010129093.1:0-18489 GCA_963575145.1 Galago senegalensis
AATATGTTCCTTTTGGAAAGACGTCTGGAGAACACTTAGAGAACTAAAAATAGACCTGCCATTGGATCCTGCAATTCCTTTATTAGGTATATATCTAGAAGACCAAAAACCACATTACAACAAAAATATTTGTATCAGAATGTTTATTGCAGCCCAATTCATAATTGCTAAGACATGGAAGAAGCCCAAGTGCCCATCAACCCACAAATGGATCAATATATTGTGGTATATGTACACCATGGAATATTACACAGCCCTAAAGAAAGATGGAGACTTCACCACTTACGTTCACATGGATGGAGCTGGAACATATTCTTCTTAGCAAAGTATCTCAAGAATGGAAGAAAAAGTATCCAATGTACTCAACCCTACTATGAAGCCAATTTATAGTTTTCCTATGAAAGCTATAACCCAATTATAGCCCAAGAAGAAGAGGAAAGGGGAGAGGGGAGGATGGGGAGAGGGAGAGTAAGTGGTGGGACCACACCTACGGTGCATCTTACAAGGGTACATGTGAAGTTTACTAAGTGTAGAATATAAATGTCTTAACACAATAACTAAGAAAATGCTGTGAAGACTGTTAACCAGTTTGATGAAAATATTTCAAATTGTATATAAAACCAGCACAATGTACCCCACGATTGCATTAATGTACACAGCTATGATTTAATTTAAAAAAAAAGTAGTGGTTGAGAGTGTGTTCTCAGGCTCCAGGCTATCTGTATTTGAATTTCAATTATTGTGTGACCTTACCCGAGTCACTTATCACCTCTCTCAGCCTCAGTTTCCTCACATGTAAAATGGAACCTATCTCAGGATTAAAGGCACTTGGAGCAGTGTCTGGCATGTTCTAGATTCTCAGTAAATGCTAATAGTCTGTTCACTGGGTTCTTTGTTGAAAATGAAAACGGAAAGTCTATCCAGAAAAAGAGATAGGAGTTGATCATTTGCCCAAACTTCTGAATATGATACTCAGACATTTTTCAAAAAGAAAAAGATGTTTCCAGAGAAGACCAAGTTCCATGGCCTGTATGTCAACGCTCAGCCATCGCAGCTTTGCCTGGGCTCCCCGTGCCCGGATGCAGCAGGAACACAATAGTTGGCTTTGCGGGAGTCTCTCCTGATCTGCAAAACAGATGCTGCTTGGGCAGCCCCGCCCCACCACCAGGCCTTCAGGAGGAATGAAGCCCCACGGCTCTGGCATAAGCTTCTGCATTCCCAGGGGACGCATCCCATAAATCAGACGACTGATTCCACCCCAAAACCTGCAGCAGGGCGTTCTTGGCAGAAAGTTCCTATGTTCTTAGCTTATGATTTTTTTGTCTAATTGCAAAAAGTCCTGTAAAATCCACATTGTATTGGTTGATTTGGTTCCAACTAAAGAAAAGATGGTTAAAATACGATTTCTGGTTCATGCCAAATGTATGTCTACGGTCTGCATGCTGGGTGAGTTCAAAAGCAAGCAAAGCGGATTATGGCAAATTCCTCCAGGCAGAATCAGGTCCCGGGCAGAAGCCAAGCAGAGGAGAACACCCAAAGCCCAAGCAGATAAAGCACATAGATGGCTCCCCTGGACCTCAGACCACCGGGGTGCCCCTCAAAACACCAATAACCTGAGGACTCTCTCAGCACAGCCCTGATCCTCAGCCCTCCTGCCACTATGAATCTTGGCTACATCACAATTGAAGCTTTGCCTCTTCATCTTTCAAGAAGCAGGTTGATGCCGCTGGTTCTCATTCTGTCCTGGGAATCTGTTCCCTCCTTTATCCCTGTGTTCCCTGCCCCCCAGATATGGCTGTCTGCAAAACTGGACATCCTGGAAAATTATGAATTAGCCCTGTTCCATGACTGGCTGAGTGAGCTCTACTGCACGTCCCTGAACTCGGGTTTTCTCCAGGGAAGAGGAGGAAGGCTGAACAGTGGGTGGTCTCTGCTGTACCCCGCACTACCTATGTCTTCCAGTTCTATGCGTGCATGGGGGTGAGTTGAAAGTAAAAGCTGCCCCCACCTCGCAAGTGCCCAATGATAATGCCAGAGCAGGACATCGCTGAGGAAAGACACACCCAGGCCCCACGTCTTGTTTGCACCCATCTTCTAGTCCTCCTATACCCCCACAGGGGGGAGTAGGGGGCAGGTCCCTCCAGCGCCTTTCCCCAGCACTGGGAAGAGCGTGCCTGGAGAGTGCTTAGAAGACCCCAGCAGCAGGGATGCATCTTGTCACCAAAAAATAAATGAGTAAATAAATCGAAATCCTCTTATAAGACTATAGGAAGCATAGTCAGCAGTGAGGCTCAGCTCTGTGTGTGTGTGTGTGTGTGTGTGGTCAGATCCACCTTTTCAACAACTATTGACACTAAGGACAAAAGATTTTTACTTGGTATCAGAAAAGAAAATTACCATAAAGGACATTTGGGGACATCGAACTTGGTGAAATTTGAACTTGGACTATATGTTACATGTTAGTATTGTACCTGTTAACATTCCTGACTTTTTGAGACAAGATCCCACTCAGCCACCCAGTCCAGAGTGCAGTGGGATCTCAGAGCTCCCTGTAACCTGGAACTCCTGGGCTCAAGGGATCCTGCTCCCTCAGCCTCCTGAGTAACTGGGACTACAGGCATGTGCCACTAGGCCCAGGCAATTTCTCTCTCTCTCTCTCTTTTTTTTTTTGTAGAGACCAGGTCTCACAATACTGTCCAGGCTGTTCTCAAATGCCTGGCCTCAAATGATCTTCCTGCTTCAGCCTCCCAGACTGCTAGGATTACAGGCGTGAGCCACTGTGCCAGCCTAAAATTCCTGAATTTAATAATTATATTGTGGGGTGGTGCCTGTGGCTCAGTGAGTAGGGCACTAGCCCCATAGCCCAAGGGTGGCAGGTTTGAACCCGGCCCCAGTCAAACTGCAACAACAAAGTAGCCAGGCAACTGTAGTCCCAGCTACTTGGGAGGCTGAGACAAGAGAATCGCCTAAGCACAGGAGTTGGAGGTACTGTGAGCTGTGTGAAGCCACATCACTCTACCAAGGGCGATAAAGTGAGATTCTGTCTCTAAAAAAATAATAATTATTATTATATTGTGATTATGAAAATGAACGTCCTCTTCTTTGTATTTAGGGGATGAAGGATCATTGTGTCTGCAGCTTTTTCTGAAATGGTTCTGTAAAGAATGATGCTGATAATAATAATTGTAATAATAATAATAAGTAGCTATACGGGGAGAGCTAGAAGCCCATACGACTTTGTCATTCATGGGTAAAGAGACGCATGTCCATTGTTCTGTTCTTGAAACACTTCTACAAATTGAAAATTTTCAAATTAAAAGAGTTAAAAATAAAAAGTGATCTGAATTTTTTTTTTTTTTTTTTTTGCAGTTTTTGGACAGGGCTGGGTTTGAACCCACCCTCTGGCACATGGGGCCGGTGCTCTACTCTTTTGAGCCACAGGCGCTGCCCATCATCTGAAATTTTAAGTGTCTAGGAATTTTTTTTTTTTTTTTGCAGTTTTTGGCTGAGGTCAGGTTTGAACCAACTGCCTCCGGTATAAGGGGCCACCGCCCTACTCCTTTGAGCCACAGGTGCCTCCCAGTATCTAGGAATTTTTAAAACATCTTCGTTTGGGATTAAGGCAGCTGGTACCAAGACAGATGAAAGCCTCTGGTGCTAATTAAACTTACAAACCCTCCTGGGTTTCCACACATCACAAAGAAGGGCCAAAAAGCAGAGCCGGCCTTGCACAGCTGTGCTTCCCTGGAGACAACCTGGTGAAGAGGGCCCGATCTGCCATCCTGGAGTCTCCATGAGTGGGAGAGAGAGGCAGTCATGAGCCATTACCCAAACGCAGCGGATCACCAAAAGGGACAGTCCCTCAGCCCCCACCTCCAGAGGTCATGGGCTTGCTTCCCAGGGGCATCTATCTGACTCCTTCAACTTCTACACAGGGCTGCTACCAGGGCAAACCTCCTCTCTCTTTCTCCACTGAGCTCAATGTTTTCTTTCCTTTCCATAACCTCTGGATCTGGTCATTGGTAAGGGTGAGTTCTGCCATGGACCTGGTCTGCTGAGCCTTTTTTTTTTTTTTTTTGCCAGGGCTGGGTTTGAACCCAAACCAGACCCAAAAAGGTCTGTTGGCCCTTTTTTTGTTGTTTGTTTAAGAGACACAGTCTTACTTTGTCACCCTCGGTAGAGTGCTCTGGCATCACAGCTCACAGCAACCTCCAACTCCGGGGCTTAGGCGATTCTCTTGCCTCAGCCTCCCTAGTAGCTGGGACTACAGGTGCCCACCACAATGCCTGGCTATTTTTTTGTTACAGTTTGGCCGGGGCTGGGTTCAAACCTGCCACCGTTAGTATATGAGGCTGGCACCCTACTCACTGAGCCACAGGTGATGCCCAGCCCTTGGCCTTCTTTTCATCATGGCCCCCAGTCAACACCTCTGCTGAACACTCCAGACATCAGGATTGTCAAGGAAATCCAAGATAGCAGTCCTGTCTGGAGGGAGTAGACAACCACAAGCATTCTGACAGCCACTGATTTCTCTAATAATGGGGTGTCCCCACAAAGATACAGCATTACAGTCTGCAGAATGGTGGGAGTGTGCTTCCAGGGAGGGTATCCCTGGTCATCTCGCGTGGGGTGGGGTGGGGTGGGGGAAGCCCACAAAAGGACGACTCAGAGGACAAAGCATCCTGACCTGGCTCTGTCCAAACATTTGGCCCCTTCTTTTATGAAGGCAGCAGCACCTGAATAGCCCTGTGAGGCTCTGGAATCTTCCGCCCCATCAGCAGTTCCTTCATTTTCTTTTCTTTCTCTGAATCCCCCCAATAGTTGTCCTGTGACTTCTTTTTGGTCTTAAATAAAAAAAAAAAAAAAAAAAAAAGATCGAAGCCTGGGCTCCTCTTCCTAATCCTGTGTGCTTCTCTCCTGGAGGTGGCCTCTGACTCAGAAGCACCAAGGTGGTCTCAAAGGCTCTGAAAACCCCAGACTCTCTCCCAGCCAGGGAAGCCCAGGTGGTCCCCCCAGGTGACCACAAGAAGGCTGCAGCTTTCTTTGCCACGGTTGGCAGCAGGAACGCCTGTGTACCCAACCACATGCCAAACACAAGTGCTTGGAAGAGATAACTTTGGAAGACATACACAAACGAGGGAAGTCAGCAGGAATCCCTCTCCCACAAGCCATGGCACAAGAAAAGTCCTCCCACCATATTCTCTCCTGTTTCCTGACTACATACACATCCCCAGAGAAAACCCAAGCAGTCCTTTGGGTTAGTTACTGGACCTATCCCAGATTTCAGACTCCCACTTTTTCTGCTTTGCGATTCAAAATGTCCTTTTATGGATGCCATTCCTAGCCTTCTTTTCTGTCTTCCTCCTGTCCCATCCTTGTCCTGTCTACACAGTAGTGTCTCACTGATGTACAGGGTTGTGACATCCAATGACCAGAAAAGAATCCCAGCTGGCTCCTAACACATCTCTGCCCTCCCTGGTCCCCTCAGCTGGGACCACACTCCATTTTCCTTGTCTTCTTCCTTGTGTGCCTGGGCTGGAGCCTCAATATTCACCCATAACCCCCAACTAGCTCCCCTGGTGAACCCCAAGCCCTACCCTCACCTTATCCCTACCCTCGAAGAATGGGTGCGCCCCTGATTACACCTGCATCTCCCTCCAGCTTTGGGAGCAAGTGTAGTAACACAAAACACACTCAGCTGCACCAGGCCCTCCAGTGTGGACCCCGCACATGGCACTCACCATTTGACCCCCTCCACCTCCACCCAGCCCAGGGGATGGTTGTGAGGCTTAATGGAGAAAGTATTCCTAAAAGTACCTGGAATTGTGTGAAGATATCAATAGAGGTTTGCAAAGATTATTTTTTTTAGGGTAGTGTTAAGTTCACAGCAAAACTAAGTTAAAAGGACAAAGCATTCCTATATACCCGCTGTCCCCACACAGGCACAGCCTCCCCCACTAATCAACATCTCCCTCCAGAGTGGTCTGTTTGCTACAATCAATGACCCTGCATCAGTATCATCCAGAGTGCAGAGCTGACTTCAGGGTTCATGCTTGGTGATGTAGAGTCTGTGTATTTGGAGCAATGTATAATGATGTGCGCCACCATTAAAGTATCATACAGAGTAGTTTCACTGCCCTAAAATTCCTCTGTGCTCTGCCTGTTCATCCCGCCCTTCTCACCCAAACTTTGGCAACCATTGGTCTTTTTACTGTTTGTAGAGTTTTGCCATTTCCAGAATGTCTCCCAGTTGGAGTCATACATGTGACAGCCATGTGTCACTTTACAGCAAGAATATATTCTGAGAACTATGCCCTTAGGCATTTTTTGGTCATACAGACATTATAGAGAGCACTTACACAAACTTAGATGGGAAGCCCAGAAGGCCCCAAACTTTTTGGCACCAGGCACCAGCATCATGGAAGGCAATTTTTCCACAAACTGGTGGTTTTGATTATGAGTCTGCAAGCAATTGATTTATCATGGTCTCTGTGCAGTCAAAGCTCTTTGCCAATGATAATCTGCACATGCAGCTGCTCCCCAGAGCTAGGACCCCACCTCAGCGCCACCTCAGCTCATCAGACCTTAGATTCTCACAAGGGGCACAACCTGATTCCGCATGTGTACTTTACAGTGGGGCTCACACTCCTATGAGATGACGGGAGGCAGAGCTCAGGTGGTGATGTGAGTGACGGGCAGCAGCTGTAAACACAGAAGCTTCACTTGGTCACCCGCCACTCACTCTTGCTTTTTCTTTTCTTTTTTTTAAGAGACAGAGTCTCACTTTGTCACCCTTGGTAGAGTGCCGTAGCATCATAGCTCACAGCAACCTCCAGCTCTTGGGCTTAGGCGATTCTCTTGTCTCAGCCTCCTGAGTAGCTGGGACTACAGGTGCCCGCCACAACACCTGGCTATTTTTTGTTGCAGTTTGGCCAGGGCCGGGTTCAAACCCGCCACGCTCAGTATATGGGGCCGGCGCCCTACACACTGAGCCACAGGCACCACCCCAACCCTCCTGCTTTTTCTAACAGTCACAGACCAGTACCAGTCCATGGGCCACAGGCATAGTGCACCACCCACCTAGACTATGTGGGATGACCTATTCTCCTAGGCTACAAGCCTGTACAACATGGTACTGTGCTCAATAGGCAATTACAGTGAGAAGTATTTGTGTCTTAAACATGTCTAAACATGGAAAGGTATAGTAAGAATATGGCCTTATAATCTTATGGGATCATCACGCTCTATGCGATCTGCTGTTGACCAAAGAGGCCTATGTGTCACATGCCTGTGTGTAGCCCTTGCCAATTGGTTCCTTTCACTCAGCATATGCATTTAAGGTTCCTCCGTGTCTTTTTATGGTTTAATAGCTTCTTTCTTTCTCCACTGTGGTACTGTCAGGATGTACGACAGTTGAGCCATTCATTTATTAAAGAACATCTCGGTTGCTTCCAAGTTTGGGCAATTATGAATAAAGCTTCTGTAAACATCTGTGTGTAGGATTTTGCGTGACATTGGTTTTCAGCTCATTAGGGTGAGTGAACAGCAAGGAGCACGACTGCTGGACTGTGGTAAGAGGCAGTGTTATCACTAATCCCATATTAACCAAAGGCTCCGTCCTCCCCAGCTCCCAGCACTGTCGGGGTTTAAAAAGCCCAGTGCTGGCATCATTGCAACTTTAAAAAATATGTATTTTGAGACAATTGTAGATCCATATGCTGTTGTAAGAAATAACTCAGGATAATCCCTTCCCTCAGCTTCCCCCAACAATAACCAGGACATGGACGTTGATGTGGATGGACCCCAGTTTAACCATTCACCTGCTGGAGGACATTTAGGTCATTTCCAGGTCTGGGGTATTACAAATAAAGCTGCTGGGAATATTATTGTAGGCGTGTGTGTGTGTGTGCGTGCGTGCATGCGTGCGTGCGTGCGTGTGTGTGTGTGTGTGTGGCAAGTAGAGCTGCTGGAACTATTTTCATAGGGGTGTGTGTGTGATAGAGAATGTGGTTTGCTTTCTCTGGGATGGACGTCCAGGAGTATACACGCTGGAGCATGTGGTAAGCACATGTTTAGCTTTGTAAGAAACTGCCAAACTGTATGCCAGGGGGGCCAGAGCATCTTACATACCTGTTAGCAGCGTGCCGGCGATTCAGCCTCTCTGCAACGTTGCCTGCAGCTAGTTTTTAGTTCAGCTGTTCTGCTAGGTGCGGAGAGAGAGATACCTCACACGTTTGAATTTGCATTTTCCTAATGGCTAATGCGGAGCGTCTGCTGGTGTATATGTATTTGCCCTCTGCATGTCCCTTCAGTGGAAAGTCTGTTCGAGGCTTTGCCCAATTTTCTACCTGGATTGTTGGGATTTCTTTTAATACCAAGTTTGAAAATTTCTTTGTATGTCATAGATACAAGTGCTTTGTTGAATATGTGGTTTGAAAATATTTTCTCCCAGGCTTGTAATACATCTTCCCATTCTCTTCCCTAGGTCTTTCTCAGAACAAAAGTTTTAATATTAAGGAGGTAAAATTTACCAATTTTTTCTTTTTGAACCTTGGTTTTGGTATCAAATCCAGGAACTTGTCATTAAGCTCTGGGTTCCCATGGCTTTCTTCTATTTTTTTTTTCTAAAAGTTTCCTATTTTAACATTTATGTTTTAAATTTAAGTCCATGATCCACCTTAAGTTCAGGTTGGTTCATCAGTTTTGTTTTTGCTGGTGAATATCAATTCCTCCAGAACCACCTGTTGGAAAGGTCATCTTTCCTCCTCTGTGCTGCTTCTGCACCTGGGTCAAAAATTGCCTTGACACATTTGTGTGGGCATTTGCTTATCTCCATCACACCTTTTTTTCCTTTTCAGAAGCTTCTCTGCCAGCCAGATGCAATGGCTATGCCTGTCCAAAGTCTCAGAGACTCTGGATACATTGGTAGTACTAACTCTAACCAGGCTAGAATTCTCACTCCGTTGCAAAGCAACAGGTCTGTGCAAATGGCGTTCTAGCTTAAGCAGAGCAAGAGCTGCGATGGTCTGGGAAATGAAAAGTTTCAATCAGTCCTCAATTAGATTTTATAAACGTGGAAACCAGCAGGAAGGTGGCAAAATGTGAGTAGATCTCCCTGGCCTAAAGCACTGAGCTTATTCTAAAGGCCAGGGAGCACCACACCGAGGGATCGTGTCACCACAGTGTAACCAGACAAGCTGGCAAGGGCAGGGTGCAGGTTTTCCTGTCTCGCAGCTCACTGTGGTATTTCTGTTCAGACAGGCTTCCCTTATTCTTGTGTGGTTCTCCTGGGAGGTGTCAGGAGACGTGAAAGAGCCCAGAGGGTTTGGTTCTGAGCTGACCCAACAGTCTGCTCAGCTCTTGCTGCTTCTCCTCCTACGAAGTCCACCGTTCCCCACCCTCTCACTGTACAGCTCCACAGGGTGAGAGGTGGAGGGAGGGGGACTATTAGAACCCCAAGCCTCAGAACGTGAGTCCATTTCCATTCCAAGTCCCTGTGAGAAACGATGGGCCCCTCAAATCAGAGCATTCTCTTTGCAATGCAGGCCCAAGGCTATGAATCACAGTTCAACATCTTTTGTTAATTTCAGAATCTCAAAAATTAGATGAAGTCTCTCCAAAAGCAAGACATTGGCTCTTCACAATCCCCTACTCAGGATGGCTCTCCATAGCTCCTTAAAGAAATCCCGAGCATCCGTCTACAAGCTTCAGAATCTCCTAGAAGGAAAGGCTATTCAGGACCATGGGCTTGGAGCAGCTGCATGGGCTTCTATGGGGACATGTCCCTGCCTCTTCCTGGATGCAGAGGAGCAGAGTGCCCAGCCTCCAGCATTCTTGGGGCAAAAGCTTCAGGAACATCGGCAGGAAAGGACACACAGCCCTACTATCCCCATCCTTCCATCCCAGGGTGAGCTTTTGTCACAAACCAATTTCTTCTTGCTATTCAGAAGCCAAACCAAGAGGGCAGCCATAATTAGATCCCCACAAATACACTGCAGTTAATAAGTGACATACATAACCACATAAACGTCCAGTTGTGCATCTGAAACTTGACAGGACCTTTCCAAATCAGCAGAGCTTGGCACCAAAGAGCATTCTCTGAATTCGCACATAATCTGCTTTTTGCAGCTCTTTTGAGAAGGAGCTATTTACCCAGTAAGCATGTTATTCTCTACTGGAGATTACAGTCATTCCAAGTCAATTAACTACATTCCAAAGAAAACAGGAGGAACTTAAAATCCAGGATTTGAAGGTTTGGGAATGAGACAGAGAAGACAGAAAGGGGTCTTGTAAATTGTGTTTTATTAATATGCTGACATTGCCCTAGAGCTCTGAACAGCAGACATCAAGGCATTTGATTAAAATAAAGAAGAAAAGAAATCCATGTGGTTGCTGGAATTTTCACATGGCTAATTTGGTGGAGGCTGCTCAAGTTGATCACGGGGCCTTTGTTGCACAGGATGGTGCTAACCCAAGACCCATCACGGCAGGTGTCCATGCTGCTGTGTTGAGCCATTTAGGGTGACAAAGTCTGATTCCCAAGCCTTCTTCTTGTTTTGTTTTTTTTAATTGAGGTAAAAATCATACAAGATAAAAGTAACATTTCAAACTATACAACTTAGTGGCATTTAAAACATTTCTCAACATTGTGCAACCACCACCACCATCTAGTTCCAAAACATCACCCCCAAAGAAAATCCTGTTTCATTAAGCAATCAACCCTTATTTGCCCTTCCCCCAGATCCTGGCAACCACCAATCATCTTTCTGCCTCTGGACTGACCTATCTCAAGCATTTCATATAACCGACTCACGCAACATGTGACCTTTGCATCTGCTTCTCCCATTGAGCGTAACATTCTCACTTTCATCGTGCTGCAGTGTGAGGTGTAGTGTGAGGTGTGTCAGCACCTCATTTCTTTTTGTGGCTGAATAATACTCCAGTGTGTGAATTTTATACATGTTGGATTTGCCCATCCATTAATATTTAGATTATTTCACCTTTTGGCTTTTGTAAATAGATTTGTTATGAATATTCACATAAAATGATTGTTTAAGTATGTTTTCAATTATTTGGGGTATCTGCCTAGGAGTGGATGGAATAACTGGATCACACAGTAATTCTATGCTTAACTTTTTGAAGACCTGCAGAACTGTTTTCTCCCTTCTTGCTTTTGAGCAAAGTTATGTCTTCACTTAAAACTATGTGTCTTTAGTATTATTTTTAAAGTTTGGACTGAAGATCAGGAGGCTAGCCAGGGCTCATTCAGCTAGCCTAATACCAGAAGTCCACCATTTCAGCAATCTTCTGAAGAACTCAGAGTGGGCTCCTGGAATTCAGGTTCACTCCACACCACATAGCCTCCTTGCCCCCAGTGAGAACCAGGGAATGGTCATGGCAGAAAAAGAAGGACTGAGCGAGTGAGGCAGTGGTCCCCAAAGGAAAGTTGCTATGTCCAGGGATGCACTATACCATTATCATCAGGATGCCAAAGGAAGCCATTCTGTTTATTTTTATCTAAAAATTGTTTAAAGGGAGCGTTACCGATTGTGATGGGTTGAATGGTTGTCCCCTCAAAAAGAGATGTGTTAGAGTCCCAGCCACTAGGCTCTCAGAATGTGATCTTGTTTGGAGATAGGACATTTACAGAGGTAATCAAGTTCAAATGGAGTCATTAGAGTGGACCTAATCCAATATAACTGATGTCCTTATAGAAAGGGGAAATTCGAACACACACACACACACACACACACACACGGACAATGCCATGTGAATGTGAAGGCAGAGATCAGAGTGATGCGTCTGTCAGCCAAGGAACGCTAAAGATTTTCTGCAAAACCCCAGGAGTGAGGAGTGGGGCCTGGAATGGAGTCTCCCGCACAGCCCTCAGGAGTAACCACCCTGCCTACAACCATGATCTCAGACTTCTAGCCTCTGGGGGAGGTGAGATAATACGTCTCTGGTGTTGAAGCTGCCCAGTTTGTGATGCTTTGTTAGGGCAGCCTTAGTGAGCTAATGTATTAATATAAAGGTGCACGTGGGTCCCTCACTTAGTCCCTCACAGACAGGATGGAAAGCTCTTAGGGTATAGAGGAGGCCCACGCCCCACGGTGCCCCCCCCACAGGCCCCCTGCTGTGCAGAGTTACTAGGAGCAATCTACCCATACTAGGTAAGTGGGTTTATACATCAGATCATCTTATAGTAATTTAATCAATACTCACAAAATGGATGGGTTGATCTTTGACTAATGCAGGGTATCCCAAAAGTCACCCCTAAAGTCGCCATACATAGGGAAAATGGGAAGTTGTAGCTAAACATGCCTTCATCTACAAAATATTTATTTAAAAGATTTCATAAAGAGGTGGCCACCTCTTTAGGGGGAACTCTTGGGACACCTTGTATTTGAAAACCTACTTGGAGACTATACTGACCCTGCCAGCACGAGAAGTGACAAGAAAAGGCTGAGCTGACTCGTCTCCTGACACAGAAATGCTGCGATCTGATCAGATCTGACAAGAAGTCAGCAAAAAGTGGTCAAAATTTATAAGACCATTTCAAATGTAAATGTGTAATCTTCATTATTAAGGATGAACCTTGAATCCAAATTCATATGATGCCGTCAGCTGTTAACAAATGGTAATACAGAGCTATCATTATCAATGACACTCAACACATTGTGTATTTCATCTTGTTCCTCTTTTAGCCTCAACGTTATGTTTTATAATTGATATAATGTACAGTTCATAAGTAAACATACGGAGGATGTGTGTCCCCCAACCTTTTACTAAGTGGATTTCCTCAGCAGGGGGAGGGAGAACCCGTCCTCTCCAATGGTAGTTTAAGGAAACCTGTATCACACTGCCAACCACCCAGCCAGCCAACCAGTAAGACGGACTTTCCTGACCATCTCATCCCTGGCCAAGTTCTTATAAATCATGGGAGTCAGATTCTTGAAAGCAGTCAGGCTCTGGTGATCCAGAGAACCTAAACAATTTCTTCTATTTTTTTATTGTGTTAAAATGCACACAAATAAAATTTACCCTCTGAACTATTTTTGATTGTTTAGGTCAGTGGAATTAAATACAGCCAGGAACCATATAGTGACTTGTCAGTCAACAATGCATCCTACATCCAACGGTGGTTCCGTAAGATTCTAATGGTGCATTTTTGCTGTACCTTTTCTATGTCTAGATATGTTTAGATACACAAATACTTACCACGGTATGACAGTTGCCTACAATTCCCTGCTGTAAAGGTTTGTAGCCTCAGGATAATACACTGTGCCACACAGCCCAGGGGTGCACCAGGCCGTGCCATCTAGGTCTGTGAAAGCACACGCTCTGATGTTCACACCACGATGTATTTCTCAATGTGTCCCCGGTGTTAAGCAACACAGGACTGTACATTCACAATGTTGTGCAACCTTCACCACCACCTATATCCAGAACTCTATTCATCCTGTAAAACTGAAGCTCTCAACACATTGAACAGTAAGGTCCTCACATAATATAATCACACAGTATTTGTCTTCTTGGGCCTGGCTTTCCTTCACTTGGCACGAACTATTCAAAGCTCATGCATGTTGCAGCCATGTTCATCCAGGCTGGAGACTTTGCTCCCTCCCTAAGGCTGAATAACTCCCCATCGTACATGCACGCCACTCCTTCTTACCTGTTCATCCCCTGGTGAACACTTGAGTTGCTTCCATCTTTGGGCTATCATGAATACTGCTGCTAAGAACGTGGGGATACAAATATCTATTTGATACCCAGTTTTCAAGTCTCTTGGGTAGATACCCACAGGTGGAGTTGCTGAGTCATATGGCAATTCCATTTGTAATTATCTGAGGAATCACCATACCTATAGCAGCTATATAATTTTCCATTCCCACTGGCAGCACACAAGTGTTTCCTCTACGTGCCCATCTAGACGTGTTAATTTCTAGAGGTTTTGTTAATAGCAATCATCCTAGTGTGTGTGAGATGGGGTCTCATTGTGGTTTTGATTTGCATTTCTCTGAGGCAGTGTTATTCAACCTTTTTTATCTCACGGTGCACTTGAACCTATAGTTACACTTTCACGGCACACTTAAATTATGTTGATCAAAAAAAGAATATACTTACTGTGTTTTGAGCTTCCTTTGAAAAAATTTAATTAATGATCTTTAAAAATGTTTATAGCATACCAATGTGCCCCAGCACACCAGTTGAAAATCCTTGTCTAAGAAGTAGTGTTGTTGAGTATCTTTTCATGTGCTATTCATATATTTGTGTATTAAGAACCTAAGATTTTAGTAGATTTCTGTGGAGGGCAGAACTTCCACAGTGGCCTGGACATGGTGCCCAGTGCTTGCACATGCTCTGGGCCTTCCCTGGGGGGTGCCTGCTCCTGCTTTTGGGTGAGAAAGTGCAGGTGTGGACATTACACTGTCTCCAGAGTGGCCATCTGCTGGGGACACTCAGGGCCACATCAAGCTTAACACTGGAGTGGAAGCATAGATGCCCTTGGGACAGATGAAGCTGGACCACAAGAGGCTGGAGGCAGTGGGAAGAAGGAGGCCAGCCTCTTGAGGCCACACTGGATGAAAATTCCAGCTGCTCCTAGAACAGCAAGAATGTCAATTTGGCTCTGCGTTAGAGGCAGATAACCTTCGCCAACCTCTAACGCTGCTCAGCTGTGTTTGAGTTTGGGACAGTGATGGTGGTATGTGCTGTTCCTCCAGCCATAGCCACAAGCTCAAAAGGTAAAGCTTCCTGCAGGCAGCTTTTCAGGGAGGCGTCCTTCCTGGAGCAGCCTTGGAGCCTCAGAGGCACCTGGTCCAGCCTGTGCCTTCATGGCAGGACTGGGACAGAGAAGCTTGAAGAGGTGGGGTGGAAAGGCCATGTACCTGGCTTCTTCTCCAACTCCAGCCCTGTCTGGGTTGATTTTAAAAGAAATATTTATGCTAAAGGGCTTAACTGGAGGGAAGATTTCACCACCCTTTATCTCTCATAGTTTAGAAAAACAACCAACATTTCATGAACAAGTGACCCCACGGCGCCTGTGTTTGTGGCTCATTTCTCTGGGGAGCCTCCTCTTCCCAGAGCCCTGTCTGGGTTTACTTTACACTTCCTCTTGGACTCCCAGGGGAGAACAAGATTCTCATGGACATGCCATGGCCCTGGTAATGTTCCCTGGGCTTTCCAAGTGTTCCAAACTTGGGATTGACATCGCTCCATGTTCAAAGTATGTGATGGTGGCTCCCAAGTCTAGTCTCCAGCCAAATATCATGAGCCTCTCAGCTCAGAGGAGCCCTGGAGACCTTCCCAGAGCTCTAGCACCCACCAATATTGGGTGGGCGTTGGGATCATAACAGCCCCAGTGCCCAGCACAGCATCTAGCACACTGGCCCAAAGTCATGTGCTCAGTTTGTTCACTCTTGCCTCCATCCCCTGTAAGCTCTGGTCACTTGTCCATTGCCCCAGCCCACCTGTGCACCAGGCACTCCCAGAAGACCCCAAGGCAAAGGACCTCCAGCTTCATACCCCATTACTGGGTCTCCTTTAGTTGTGGCTGACCTGGGTCCCCACAACTTTTGCTGGGATCTGCACTGAGGGCAGTTGACATGAGAAAAACCTCAGACTCAGTTGTCTCGGTGAAATACCCAATAAGAGCCTGGGAGAGGCATACCCTGAGCCAGCAGCATCTCAAATGCAGCCAGCAAGTGCGGCACTGGCCATTCTCCCACAGGTCTCTTAATTTAATCAAAAATCACGGGCCATGCATAGCGGCTCATGCCTGTAATCCCTGCACCCTAGGAAGCCAAGGCAGCTGAATCATTTGAGCTCATGAGTTTGAGAACAGCCTGAGCAAGACCAAGACCCTAAAAAAAAAATAGCCGGGCATTGTGGCAGGCATCTGTAATCCCAGTTGCTTGGGAGGCTGAGGCAAGAGGATTGCATGAGCCCAAGAGTTTGAGGTTGCTGTGAGCTGTGACGCCACAACCCTCTACTGGGGGCAGAAAAGTAAAACTCTACCTCAAAAAAAAAAATCATAAATCACGTTGACAGCATAATGCATAAACTTAAATTGAGTTATTCAAAGCAAGGTACCTCAAGTAATCATTAACAATCAGAAGGAAGGGAAACAAAGGGAAGGAATGTGTTGCACACATACCATGGGATTACAACTTAGACTTTACACGTTGGGGATAACCTTGCCTAACTCCCTTCAGTGATTTCTACCTATGCCTGGACAGGACTCAGGCAATAGTAATCTTTGATTGCTAGGCATTCTGTTCTCAGCCATCAGGTAACAATAAGGCCTCCTGTGGCTCCTAAAAAAAAGGGATAGAGGCAGGATCCTGGACTATGGTCAATAGGACCCCTAGAATCCTAGCCCTAAGCCTGCCAGGTGCCAGACATTCTGTGTAGACCACCAAGCTGTTGCTAGCCTTGAGGAGTTGGAGGAACTTGGACCCTGGTCAACAAGCCCTCCAAAAATGCCTGGCTTAAACTATACTACAAACCCAAGTCCCACAAATTCTGTTAAGCCCAAGCACTAATGCTTCTCTGAGCAGCCAGTAGAATGCTAGAGTAGACATTCCAGTCCTGTCCATCCTTACTCATTATCCACTTCTCTACAGTCCCCAATTCAGTCTGCCCGTCCTTCCTTCTGATGCCTCCCACACTGCTCTCTAGCCCGAGCTCTACGATTGGCAAACTCCCCACACTCAGCTGTCCCACTGAGTGTTCCCTGCAGCTCTTGGCCTAACTTTGTGCTTCTCAACCCTGGCTACCCATCAGAATCCCCCAAGGAAGTCTTTTTATTAAAGATACTGCTGCCCAGACATGCCTGGTTACCCAATTTCTGTGGCCAAATGCAAGACAGACATGCAGGGCTTCTCATTCAACAAGGATAAAGAATTTCAAGATGGTACCAACAGAGCATTAAGCCAAGCACAGGGCCCAGGTCCAAGGTCAGGGACTTTCCCTAGACCTTTAGATTCAAGTAGCCTGTAAGGACTTGGGACCTGCATTTTACTTTATTTTATTTTTATTTCAGGTTAATATGAGGGTACAAACAACTAAGTTATAATATTTGCATTTGTTAGGTAGAGTCCTTCCCGTAGTTGTGTTCTGCACCTGAAAGGTATGCCACAAAAGTTGACCAGCAGATGCTGAGATAACTGGGCTTCCCCAGGCTGCCTCAGAGATACTGTGGCTGTTGCAGGTCTCTCAAATGAAAACTGTTTGTTATCATGCTCTTGACCTTGGGGCCAGAAGTTGGCTTCTGTCTTCCTAGCTCCACAGTGTTCCCAGACTATATCTCTGCATGATCCGGAAATCATAGACTTGCAAATCACCTGCTCAGCTGGGGCTGAGGTCTATCCTATCTTTCCCTGACCTTGTTTAGATCATTTCTGGACTTCCAACATTTAGCAAATGGCTCATGACTTCCTTCACTCAAGTTGCTACCCCAGAAACTAGTGCATGAGCCAGCCAAGATCCTGGCCCCTCAGCCCCTTGTTCTCCTATGGTCAGTGGCCTTCAGCCTTCTTCCACTGCAGCACCTCAATCCTATGCTCACTGCCTGTACATGGCCAAGACTCAGGATGCCTCTACCTGTAAGTCGCCAACCCAGGCTCTTCACTCTTAATCAGTTTCCCATCCTAACATCTCTCCCAACCCATAACCTCTCTACATCTGTTCTTCATCCCCATGGGGGCTTTCAGCCCAGTGACCCAGATACTCCTTATGTTACTTTCATTCTTCACCTTCCATTTTTTCTTGCTTAGATTCAATGGTCCAGGGGTCTTTTGGGGTGGGGGGTGTTGAGAGACTGGGTCTTGCTATGTTGCCCAGCTGGTCTTGAACTCCTGGTCTCAAGTGATCTTTCTACCCTCAGCCTCCCAAGTAGGAATGGCTCAGTCTTTTAATCACTCTCTTTCAAATACAGATGCTCATCCACATACAGTGGAGCAGCTTCCTGATAAGCCCATGGCAAATTGAAAATATTGTAAGTTGAAAACATACTTAGAGAGGCACATGGCCTACAGATAAATGAAAAAATGCTCTCCATCCTTAATCATCAGAGAAATGCAAATCAAAACTACTTTGAGGTACCACCTAACCCTCATAAGATTAGTCCATATCACAAAATCCCCAAACCAGAGATGTTGGTGTGGATCTGGAGAAAAGGGAATACTTCTACACTGCTGGTGGGAATGCAAATTCCTTTTGGAATGATTCATTCCTTTGGAAAGACATGTAGAGAACACTGAGAGAACTAAAAATAGATCTGCCATTTGATCCTGCAATTCCATCATTAGGTATATATCCAGAAGACCAAAAATCAAATTACAACAAAGATATTTGTATCAGAACGTTTATTGCAGCCCAATTCATAATTGCTAGGTCATGGAAGAAGCTCAAATGCCCATCGACCCACAAATGGATCAATAAATTTTGGCACATGTACACCATGGAATACTATGCAGCCCTAAAGAA